>JASANZ010001906.1:0-23624 GCA_030849805.1 Sergeia podlipaevii | reverse complement strand
CAGTGCATGGCGAGGAGCTTCTGAGCGTCGCTCTCCTTCATGCGAAGAACCTTGGAGCCGGACTCGATGGCAGTCATGATTGCTTGGGTAATCTGGTGAGAGGCTTAATACGTAAAAAAATAGAAATGAAAGATCAAATATAAGCACGGATAGCGTAAGTCTCATGTGCAGTATTGCAAATGTTGCATGGAGAAAAGAATACCGATAAGCACTTTTTTTTTTTGGCTCCTTCTCTTTGGTGTGTATGAACAGCACGCAGGAAGAGGGGAAGGCTATTGTAGTAATGAGTTGCCCTACTGTTCTTTATTTTTTTTTTTAGATATTGCAAGTCAGTAAAAAGTAGCACAATATAAACATAGAAAATGTAATCTTCCGCACACACAAAATGAAAAATCATAATCATAATCAAACAACAGCAGCAAAAAAAAAAGAGGAGACAGCTAATTTACATTCCGCGCGTCATATCAAACGAGAGAAGCAAGCTCGCGTACACTTACACACATACACACAACTGGGCAAAAAACACAAAAAAAACGCGTGATGAAGTGCCTACTTCGATATGCACTAATTAGAATCCACTAATCTGGAGAAGAAACCACATCCATCTGTGGATAAAAAAAAAACCTAAGCATTCGTAGCCGCAGCCGGTGGCGCGAGGAGAAGATCATTCTTCATTTTCATCTCGTAGTATTTGCGCTTCATATCATGGAGCTCTCTGCGCAGCCTCTCAGCCTCGTACTTGAGTTCGGAAATGTGAGTGGATGTCATGTTCAGCTCAGATGCCTTCTGCTTCATGCGTGCGTTCTTCTTCTGCAGGTCCTTGTGATAGACGTTTAGCTGCTGTGCCACCTCAGGGCCGGGCTGCCGCGCAAGAATAGTCTGCAGTTCAATCACTAAGCGTGCTTTTTCTTGAAGCAGCAGTTCGTGCTCAAGGCTCTCTTCTGATTTTGTGATGAGACGTTTCTGCAGCTCCGTGATCTTCTTCTCAAGCTCCTCTGAGGTCGGATCTTGGCCTTCCACGTTGCGCCAACGTGAAGTGTTCTGAGGATTCTCTAGTTCCTCCGAGAGCGCCGCTGCCATGGCCTGCTGCGCTGCAAGCTCCGCTTCAAGTTTGCGAATGTGCGCCTTCATATCTTCAATATTTTTAGAGCGGACTACAGCCAAGTTGGCCTGGCGTCGCACTTCCGCAGTCTTAAGGTTAAGGAGTCTTATGTCCTCCACACGCGCGCGGTAGGCGGCCTCGCTGTTGTTGAGTATCTCCTGCTGTACACGTAACTTGTCATAGAGGAGGGCTAGCTCATCGTTACGACGAATGAGCTGCGTGCCAAGTAGATCGCGCTCGTTGCTCACCTTCAAAAAGTCCTGCTGCTGAGCGGAAAGCTCCTTATCACACATATTGATCACCTTGACTAACTGCTTGATTTGCTGACTAATCGCTTCGCTCTTCAGCTTTGCCTTATCAAATGCCGCAGTGTGATCATTCACCAACTTGCGTGCCTTTGTCAGACGCTCCTTCGATGTTTTTTGCTTAGAGACCTCTTCATTGTGACGCTTTTCCTTCATCTGGAGCTCCTCCTTGAACTGCGAGATTTGATGATCCATCATCTTAAAGCGCTGCTTCAACTCCATAATCTCATCCTGCGCCTCAATGAGCTTCTTGGAGAACTGGTTGCGCTCAGAGCGAACGTGCTCGTATTTGGCCTGCTGCTTGTTTAGCCGAGTCTCGCTCTCCTCAATCGCCTTTTGAGTGTCTTCCGTGGCAATTTGTGCCATCTTCAGCTCCTCCTGCGCGCTGTGATGCTGGATGTTAATCTGCGACACCTCCGCAACACACTTCTCGCGATCCTTCTCTAAGCGGCTCACCGCATTCTTCAGTCGAACACTGATATCCTGCTCGCGCTTGATGCTCTCCTCCAGTTCATTGTGGTTGTCTACTTCTAGTGCGATGGCCACCTCAATCGCCCCGCGCTTCTCCACCTCCTTCTCACCGCGCTTTTCTAAGATGTGCCGCTCCTTGTTCACCAGCTGCAGGGCCTCTGCAATGCTAGCCTTCTCGTTGCGGAGCGTCACAATGCGCTTATCAATAACGCGCTTCTGGTGTAATAAATTGTCGTGTTCCTGTTTGATAGTGCCGTTGTACTGCTGAAGGCGCACATACTCCTTAAAGTCACTCTCCTTGACACGCAAGATACGCTCCACCTCATTGCTTTGGTCAATGATCTGTCTCTTGGTATCGTGAATACTGCGATCCATCTGCTGCAAGCGCTCGTTCAAGTCAGCGGTGGTGTCCACGCTGTCGTTGTAGGACTGCTGAGTGTGGTACAGCTGCTTTTCTGCAGTTTCTAGTTTCTGCAACAGAGCCTGCTTCTTTTCATAGTGTTCATGCACCTGCGTATTGAGATCTGTAATAGAATTCTCGAGCACAAGCTGCTGCGCTTGCCGTCCCTGCACCTCCCTCTCTCTGGTGCGTAGTAACATAAGCAGCTCGCGGCACTGAAAGTCGGCACGCTCACACGCATTGCGCTCACGACGATGCTCCTGCTTGACGAGCTCAAATCTATCCGCGATGCGCATCATCTCATCTGTGTTGCTCTGCAGATCCACCTCAGCCCTCTTGTGGGTGTTCGTCATATCTGCTATCTCACGAGTGAAGGTGTCGACCTGGCGCGTGTTCTCCTCGCACTCAATGAAAAGGCGCTTGCTCTCCAACTTGAGCTCTTCCAGGGTGGAGGTGTGATCCGACGAGAAGGCTGCGCCTTCCTGCACCATGGACTGCAATGCAGTAATTTCCTGCTTGAGTGACTTGATCGTCTCACGAGCCCGAATATCCTTATCATTGGCACTGTCTACCGTCCTCCACGCTTTTTCAATTTCCTTCTTCAGTGCTTCGATAGTGCTGTGATCACCTTGTGATAGCTTCACTGCCGCCTGCATCTTGGCCGCGTTTGTGAGGAGTTCTTGCGTCAGTTCTTGGCACTTAGACACCAGGTGCTTTTCTGACTCGTGACTCTTTTTAAGGGACCGATACAGTTTTTCATACTCAAGACGGAAATGCCCAAGGGCCTCCTCCCCTTCAAGTGCTTCCATGGCCTCGTTGAAGTCCCGCTCCAAATTACTGAGGAGCCCGTCGGGGACGGTGACATCCTCCTTGTGTGTATCTGCCATGGCTACTAGCTGAACTGGAAAGGAGGACTATTGATATTGTAGCTTTTTTTAGTTTCGCTCTTTTCTAATTAATATCTTTTTCTGGATTTGTGTGTGTATCAGCACTACACACAAATCAGTTTCGCTGTTGTGCACTACTTCCCTCCAATCTATCAAGTCTGCCGTCTGTGTGTATGTATCCTTCTCTTTGTGCTTATGTAAATAAATGAATTTGCTAGGGATGCTGAAGATGAACTGCTATATGCAGGAGAAAAAAAAATGAGACCAAAGAGTTCTTGGCCTGGCTAGATAATAATCAAGGGGGCGGGAAGGGAGGGACAAACAGGGGGGAAAAAAGAAACTAAAATCAATTTGTAGGATAAAAAGGAAAAAAAATAGAAAATAAACGCACAATATCATCAGTGTATGATGATTAACAAATAGTAGACTAAACAACATATAATTATATTACAGTATTTCGATGGAGCGGGTAAACACACACAAAGTAATCGAATGAAAAATAATAAGCATAGGAGCAATCTACAATACTCTTCTCTACACATGCTGCGTAAAAAAAAAAAAGAAATCATGTGTAGAGAAGAATTTACATATATATGTATCTATGTCTCTCTCTCTCTGTATATATAACAATTAAATGGCTCAAAGCGATTTTAAAGGATCGCTCAGGTTGTAAGGACTACACGCCGTGTCACCGTTGCCGTTAAAAAGGTCATGTTTAAGCTGAGCCAGTTCTTCGGTAAAGAGACTTACAGCCTCGATCATCTCACCTTTGGTAGCGGCTTTCCGTTCCAAATCCAGTAGCCAGTCCTTCACCTCCTCATACACTCCTTCCAGTGAACCCTCACACCGCAGTGCCTCCAACATCTGCTCATGCCGCTGCAGCATCCCTCTCATTTCCCGCACAGTTTCCGCAAGCTCCGTCACCTCACGCTGTTTCGCGGTGGTGTCCGCCGAATCTTTAGCTCTGTTATAGGCAACTAGTTTGGCAATGTCATCTGCTGCCTTGCCTACCGCTGAATCCAGTGTATCCACACATCGACGCAGTGTTTCCAGTTTGTTTTTGTCACGTGAAGAGTTCTCTTTCTCTCCCTCAAGCAGTACTGCAATACGTTCATTCGCAGTGTCCACACAACGCTCATGGTTGTTGGCGCACATCTGCTCTACTTCGCGGTACACCGCTCGTTCCCCTTTATTATATCGCTTCTCCAGGCGGCGGCGCAGCTCATCTTCGCGCTTCGCGGCATCCTCCTTCGCCTTTTCACGCGCCTTCTCTTGTTCAACCTTGTAATCATTGAGCTGAGGGGTGGTGACGCTCTTGGCCTTGTGCTTGTCTATCTTGGCTCGCAGCGCTTTTGTTTCAGTCAGATTCTCGGACTTTACGGTCTCTATGTCCTCGCGTAGCCGTTTTACCGCCGACTCACAGCTTGTTGCAGTGCTTTCGACTGCTTCCAGAGTCTCTGTCAAGTCGTCGATGCGCTTGTTAAGCGCCGCCACCGCTTGACTTTCGCTGTGGGATGTGTCCTTCATTTTCTTCTCTTCATCCAGTCGCTGCTTGTGTAGCGCGTCGCGGACCGCCTGTTGCACACGATCCTCAATAATGCGCGTTACGTGTGCTTCAAGGTCTCTTTCCTTCACAATGTTGGGAGTTACTTCCTGACTGCTATGGTTGGCTTTAGAGTTGCTGCTACTGGTGCTTTTACCAAGTTCTATCAGTTTTTTCGCTAATGTCTGCGAGAGCAGCGACTTTCGCTCCGCAAAAGTCCCAAGGTCATCATAAACATCTGCTAGAGAGTCGCAGTGATGGTGCTGACAGGCCTGAAGCTGCTGAATGCCCTCATCGTGTCTACAGCTGCTTCGCTGCAGTTTTTCTATGCTGCTTTGTATGGCACGGATTGCATCTCTCATGTCGTCCATGGCGCCATCCATCGAGTGATGAGAAGAGGTAAGTCCAAATGTGTGACGTGGAGTGTTCATGCTCGCTCTATTGGGGCTTCTTGTCCAGCTGTCCTCAAAAGCAGCAAAAGAGTTCGGATACAGATCCTCGTGCATAGCCTGCTTAGAAATGCCAGTCGCATTCATTATTCTATGTATTTCTTTAAAAAAGGATAAGAGAAAAATGTTTTTTTTTTTAAAAAAAAATATTTATTTGTTTTTGTGTATACTTCGCTGCCCACAACACACAAAAGAATGGGCAAACAAAGCAACACAGTAGATGGACAGAGAACAGGTAAAAATAAAGATCAATAATAATAATAAGTGATGAATTGATATCAGTAACAAGAAAGAGGATACTGAGCTATCTCGCACTTCACATTTTGCACAGCGGGAAAATGTATGGCTGACGGACAATCATCATACGCCAATCACACCACCATGTTTCTCTCTCACTAACGTTGCAACCTCTTTTGTTCATTTTGATAGTGCACTACTAGCTCACACAATACTACAGCAAGAAAAAAAAAAAGATAGTAATCATTAATGGGAATCACAAAGGAAAGTATCAGAGTTGAGTGCCGATGCTACCGAGACCGTCCCCACACATTGCATTTGCGAATGTACGTGGACTCGGCAATATTCCCCACGCGAGATACATACCTAACATCGAAAAAAAATAATAATAATGAAAAGGCTGTCTTATCCTCCTTGTTCATCTACTTGCCCACGTGCTATCAGAATGAGATTTAGAATTTTACTAAGGCAAGACATATGAGAATACGATTTACTAATACTAACTAACACATTTATTTCTGAAAAGAAAAAAGAGCGGATGGTACGGGGAGCATAATACAACCACCTGATCGGACAGTAACATATTAGCAAGCCACCATACGCCTTATATCAAAGCTTGTTTGTGTGTGTGTGTGTGTGTGTGTGTGGTGGTACTGGTAGTAGTGGTCCAGGCGCTAAGAAAATAAATCATCGTACCTTGCCGGACATACTAACCACACTCTGCTCCCCCCCCTCTGCCAATCTTTTTCTGTATATCTCCCCTCTCTCTCCTTTCCACACTATTTACCAGCGGAAATCGTTAAATATATTTGTAAGATTGAGGTACGTACCGTTGAGGTCATTGGGAGTTGAATCAGTATTGTGCTCAGCGTACAGCTTCACAGAAGGCAGTGGCGCCGACGTGCCAAAGTTCTTGTCGTCAGGGCGGTTAGCAGGAGTCCAGCCTTGCGTGATACGCGTGATCATGTGATGAAATGGTTCTCGGCCTTCCTCGAAGTCTCGAATTTTCGACCTCAATCCCGGAGTAAGATAGTCCTCGTACTTGATCATCAACGTATTGAGTTTGCCCATCGCGTCCTGATAGTGTACCACCTGGTCGCCGTACCGTGACATGTTGCGATATGACTCGGCAACGCTTTCGCGGTGCAGCAGAGACGCGTAGTACGGGCGTTTGTACTCAAATTTGCTGACATCACCCACCTTCTTCGCGGGTGCTCCGCCCCACAGCTCTCCATCTGGAATGTGTGTGTCCGCAGTGACGACGCTGCCGGGCAGAATGTGTACCATGATGCCGGTTGTGACACCCTTCATTATTTTCGTGTTATGTCCGATTCGATTGAAGGACCCAATTGAGCAGCCATCCAAAAAGCAGTTGGGCTCGATGATGGCGTTCGGCATAATGCGGGTGACCCCATCCATGCCGTCCCACTGCTGATACGGGTTCAGTAGCTCATGACGCTGGTACGCAAACACATCCGTCGGTGCGTCACACATGATGCACGTGTTCTCTAGGATCTGGACGCCTTCAGCGATGTAGACACAGTTCGTGTCAGCCTTGATCGTAACGCCTTCCATAATGCACGCACCGACACCCACGATCACCTGACCTATGAGGGAGGCGGTTTGCCCTACGTACTCGGCCGAGGCGTCCACTGACGCGTGGTAGTTGTTAGGCACCTTTTGATAAAAGTACAGCTGAGCACAGACGCGGTTAAAAGAGAAGGGCTCTAAGTAATTATCGTAAAGAACCTGCATAAGACGCGCGCCTTTGGAGATGTTGCCAAAATCACCGACGGTAAGCTGCATAAAGCCTCCGTCGTATGTGTTCTGCGTCCCAAGTTGCATCAAACCAAGCGGGTGGCGTGGGTCCTCCGGGTCCAGAATGGTACCGTTGCGGTCGTTCATATTTGTCATTGTCGAGCCACCTTGCATTGTGAGACTTTCTAAAGGAAGCTGCTTAATGTGAGTGGCCCATCCAGGACCGGCGTACTGCCCTTGCATGTAGCCCCATAGCACATCTGGATGAACTGTACCAATAGCCTCTGATGCCATAAAGGCAGTGAAAGAACGGCGAAGCATTCTTGCTAGATATATATGAGAGATAAGAGTAGTTTTCTGAAGTGAGAGCTCAACAAATAAAAGGAATGTATATAGATCAATGGCTTTCTAATACTAATACGATGGGTTGCTAACAAAAAAGAGAGATAACACTATTGTGTAAAATTATGTACTATATGACGCCTACCGTGTTTACCTCCTCTTTTTCCGTATCGTGGTACTACTATCCAATGGCAAAATATGCCTTGAAAGAGCAAAAAATGATTGTGTATGATAAAAGAATTCCTAATGCAATTGAACAACGCTCCAACACAATAAGGCCTTCTCTATCTGTGCGCGTGTGCCCAATGTCCCTTAATTTACTAAGAACTTAGAAAGAAGAGTGATGATAAACGCAAAATGTAAATAAATAATTAAAAAAAATCAGGATGTTGTATGGAAAAGTAAAACAATCAAAACCGGGAATGAGAACAGGAAAAAAACTGCAAAAAAAAAAAACGTTCCACTTCGTGGCGACATATACACGAAAAAAAAAGACAAAAAAAATGGTTTAAGAAAAATGTCAACAGTAGTGACTCCATATACAGTAGCATCCACTACATGGATGGCAAACGCAATCATTACACTCAATACACACACAACAAAGCAGTTCCAATGAGTGGTACAACTACTATTATTGCAAGTGACTATGCACTGAGCTGCTTCTCCTGCTCCGCCTTCACACGCGCCTCAATCGCAGCTGCGCGTTCTCGAATCGCTAATATCTTCTTACTAGCCACTGCCTTCTTCGTCATCATAGTTGCTAGCATAAATCCATTGTATCGCCTACAGAGATCGCCAACATCCCCAAAGGGCGACCGCACAGTGCCAGTCTGCGTGGACCATACTGGACCATCAAACCAGCGATGTTCTGCAGCTGCTATTGCCAATTGATGAGAAGACGTTGACACCGACTCAAGCCTCAACGTCACCGAGCTCGGAAATGACCCACAAGAAAAGACATACGAAGTGAAAGGAACACGCAGCTCAATATCAGAACGTATCTTTGCATGCAAAAACACAGTCCTATCAACACACTCCCGTCGAATTTCGCGCGGGTACGGATTTATGCTATGAACAAGATGATCAAGCCAAAAGGTACCGTCGCGGAGCTCACAGATGCCGTCAAGGACACACAGCGAGTCATGCACAAGAACCTGTGGGGATATTTCAATCGACCCTACATCAGGGGTGTTGAGAGCCATAGTGTCTAGCCAAGCTTCAAAACACTTACGTTCTTCTTTGGAAAGAGACTTTTGCCAAAAAGCAGGGTCCCAAAACCGTACATACGTCACAGGCTTGAAAAGAACGGGAGTGCTATACCTCCAGTGTGCCTCACTCAGCCGATCTGTGCCAAAGCGTGAGAAGAGAAACAACGACCCTACCATGGTGACATGTACTGCAATTACCGCTGAGCATCCGCGGCCAACTCTTCGTAAGAATGAGACCATATCTGCCTACGAAGTTCTATATTCTATTATTGTTGATATGATGTGTCTTTTTCCATAAAAAGGCCAAAAAAAAAATGATGTCTCTTTGATGAGATGGTGCACCTCCTACTCTTTCGTTTTTTTTCCTAAGCGATTAAAGTTCTTAAAAAATAAGAAATTGACGGCACTCACACACACACACGACTAGAAAGCTGTTGCCTAACCTTAAAATAGTATAGTAACATATTGGAAGAAAATAAAGGCACTTACAATTTCAAGAAAGCACCGCCAATATTAATTCTACATATGTATGGGGATACTCGGTATAATCATCATTCAAAATGAAGCCTCAAAATCCATTTCCTTTCCACTTGTTTATATGCTCTTCTCAAGAGAATCAACATCTATTCATTTCTTGTTTTTTCGTTGTTGTTTCATATTTCTATTTTATATTTTGGCATGTAGCGATTTTAATACGTACCATTAGTTATTCGATTTTACCCTTCTCATCACTAGAGACCAACGTAGAGGCTTAGTGTGTGCTCATTATGTACACCTCGCATCAATTCTCTTTCTATACAAGCACAATATTGTGCTTGTTTTTGTTGTTTTGTTTTTCAATTGAAAAAAAAACTCATATGCAAAAGAAAGAAATTTTTAAAAAATCAGCACACACACACGTACACACAAACGAAGCAAACTGCGTACACTTCGCGCCTTCAGCACTTCAACGAAATATACACAAGTCAAATAACAGCAACAGCAGTTACAAAGGAAGATGGCAATGTAGATAACATTAGTATAGTAGTTCTCTGCGTGTCACGTGTCTTCCTGATTCTGTCCACTCCTATGCTTTCCATTCTCTCTTCTTTAAGTTTACTTGCGGTGAGCCGCGCGTGCCTTCTTCTTCTCATTGATATTGTATTTGTGATAAGAAGAGTGAGACTTGGGGTCACCAAGATTGCGCTTCTTCTGTCTGACTGGCTCACCGAACGCAGCCAGCTCGTCGCTATCCATCGCAGCCTGCTGCTTCTTGACCTCAGCCCCGCTCTTTCCGCGGATAACCTGTGCGAGCTGATCTTCACGCAGAACAAGAGAGCGGTTGGTGCCGCGCTTTCCACCGCGCGGTTTTGGCAAGTTGTAAACGGTTCCACGTGTGCTGATCTGTTTCTTAAAGTTAACATAGAGCTGCTTCTCGCCGCTCTTGTTGATGCGATAGCTGACACGACGCAGGGTGTCGCCGGAACCACAAGAAGGACAGAACTGGCGCGTAGTGTCAATGACAATCGTAAAGCACGAGGTGCAGCGGAGCAGCCACAGACGCAGCTCACTAATGCGCATGCCGCTAGTCCCTACAAGAGGCACGCCAAGGTGCAGTAGGGTGTTTTGCATGGCGTAGTCAGAGGTGACGCAGGCAACCCCACCAGAAAAGACCTCGTTACCGCCACTATTGCCGCCTTCACGGATCTCGTGAATGTTCTCTGGTGTAATCCACTCCCCTTCGTCGTCGGCGTCGTTGCCTCCCCAGCCAGGCAGCCTATTCGCCTTGCTAACATCCTTTGCTGACTTTTCTTTATCTCCCTCCGACTCCCCGCCACCTTCAGCATTCTCTCCCTGCTCCTCTTCCTCCTCTTTTTCCTCCCCTCCGTTCTCGTCGTCGTCGTCGCTCACCAAATCCGTGACAGTGTGGATCGTACCAGATGCATTCACCTGCGCTGAGTGGGGCACAATCGGGTTTCCCATGCAATTAGCAGCGCGGCACGCATCAAGTGCCAGAGCGCAGAGGCGAATATCTGTTCGAGAGAGAACGCCAAGATCACCTGTCTTTTCTGCGCATTCCACAACAGCGGTGATAGAGGCCTGGGTAGGGTCGAGCACGGTGACAGTGTGCGGGAGACGCTCCAGTAGCTCGCGTGAAGCGCGATCGCGAATTTCTGCGATCACCTGAGAGGTGGTCACAAATGCATCCGCGATAGAGACGAAGTTGTCCATCCCCTTGATAATGGCATTGGCATCCAACACAAGGAGTCCTTTGGTGAAAACGGGAAGACTTACATCGGCTGTATCGTGCTGGAGATTGTTTAACTTGCGCTCCACATCATCGACATTGCTATCTGTTGCGTACACGCGCTGCACCGGAGCATCGAAGTTCTCCGGCTTGTCTTTGTTACTCTGAAGTAAGGCCGCCCAAGACATGGCTGGCTTTCTCACACCAAACAGTGGTGTTTTGGACCTTTGCAAGTACTTTTTTTTCTTTTAAGTGAGTGTTAAAGCAAAGCAGATATAATCAAAAGAAGGAACAAAAACAAAAAATTAACAGCTTATTTGACTCGATAGCGTGACACCAACCAACTACTACTACTGCTTACAAATAAAAATAAAAATTCAGGAAGGGAGTTGATAAAGCAAGCACAATGTAGATCAATTCATCATGTGAGGAAAACAACACGGCATCATTGCAAATTCATTCCCAGCACAGTGACATATACTTCATCAGTAATAAGAAAGATAAAATAAGAAGAAAGTATCTTTTTTAAGTTAGGTGTGTGAAGTAGGGTAGACACACGCACAGAGTAGCTACAGTGCCAGAAAGACTATTTTTTTTTAGGCGTCCTTTTCTCTCGCACCAACTACTGCTGGTCGAAGTCTCTCAACGTGATAATCATCCGGTTCGTCTTGAGACGCCGCTCAAACGTAAAGAAGAGCGCCAGCTCTGTGGGAGACAGCGCACGGATCTTCTGCTGCTGGAGCAAAGGGCTCAGCACAAATGGTCCAGAGCGCGTCATTGTAATATACCCACCAGCCTTTCGGATCTTACGCACAATGCGGTACGGTATCAGTGGGGTGCTCACTACAATGCGCTCACCGTGAAGTGCCTTGGAGGTGTGGAGCTTTCCAACCATGTCCCTCTCCACAGGAGGTACACGACTCACATTGCAAGAACACGGGACCTTTGTGTCGGATGCAAGCTGTGAGCGAATACCAGTGGCTAGCGCCTGCTCAAGATCTGCTGCGGCGTTGTGAACTACTTCAGATGGCACTCCGCGCGCGAAGCGTATGTCGTACACACCGTAGTTACCAAGAAATTCGTTGTTCCAGTACCGTACAGTCGACACGTCGTTAGTCGCCACCCCGAAGCCCTTCATGCTATCCATAAACCCAATTGGCCGCAAAACATTGAGGCCAAGTGCACTCGCGGTAAAGTCACCCATTGTTGGCGCAACGCGATGCACAAAGCTGCGCGGCTCAGCTTCATCAGAAGACAGTGACACCCCTGGCTGGATATAAACGAAGCTGTAAGTGCGATGCAACGCTCGCTTTAACGCCGGGACCCACATGCCCCCCACGCCCTCACCATTTTGATCGTGTTTGCCTCCCGCACCAGATGTTGACGACGAAGCTCTTTGAAGCGAAGGAAGAGGAGAGCGAACTTGAATGTCCAACTTCTGGAAGGTGTCCCAGTCAAGCTGACTTTCCAAGTCGCCCAGCTTGGTGACAAGAACATCGTCTACTTTGAGACCGCCTGTTTTTACGTACTCCTGCGTCTCAGCAAAAGGGATGCCACATCGATGAAAGAGCCAGTGATAGAGTGAAGGTGCGTGGGCGACTGTGTTCACTTGTGCGTTGATAAAGCCGCGGCGATTGCGCAGAAGGACGTTTTCGCTGAGTTCCTTTCCATGAAGCACGCCAACGCGAAATACTCGTCCCTTGGTTCGCTTGGAGACATACTGCTTGCGCACAACTGGGTACTCCTTCACACTTACTACGCGACTGAGGCCGGTATTAAGCTTCTGAAGATTAAAATAGCTCATGTAAAAAAAAGAAGAAGAAGAAAAGATAGGTGGTAAATGAGCACACACACACACAAAAAAAAAACGTGGATACTTAAATGCGACTTTTCTAAATGGATGAAAATGTGTTGATATTGTTTTTGTTTCTCTTGCTTTTCCGCTTTCCTTTATTCAGTGGACAGAACCACAAACAGAGGGTATAGAAAAAAAAAAGAAGAAAACATAAGGAAAACACTGCAGTATTGACTGGGCAAACAAAGAGAAAGATAATTGGCTGTCTGGATGAGCATCACAAGCACTACAAAAGAAAAAATAGCTGTACAAGCATTAGTGATAAATTCCTAAATTGGTTTTCCCATTATTTGTGTATTGTAAGTACTTTTTCAATAACAAAAAAATCATGTTTTAAAGTTACCAGTTTACTTTTATCTGCAGAGTTACGTATTTAGAGAGCACGTTACGTCGCTGTCATCTCACGTGTTTTTCCATCTGTGTTCCCCCTCTCGCTATCCTACGCTTCAGTGACGGCAATAAAAAAGAAATCAAACAGAGAGAAATACCAAGAAGTTCTCTTGTGCGTGCTTCTTTTCATCCATTGAACTATTCTGTCTCCTGCTCCATCAGTTCAACGGTCTCCTCCTCCCTTTCTTCTTCTACTTCAGCATCCCCCTTCTCCTCTTCGTCTATAGCCAGCTGCTTGGCAAGCTGCACTTGCTTCAGCTTGTTACGCACATTATTCACAAGCCGCAGCGCGCGACGTGGCAGCACCACTTTCTGATCCTTAAGCTCCACCTGAGTCTGGAACAGTTTCTCCGCAATATCTTGCTGCAGGGCGTCAGAGATGGGCTTGCCATCTGGGCTGGTCGAGGAGGCAGCGACACCGATGGAGGAAAGCACATCCGCGCTGTACGGCTGCATATGCTTGCTGTTTCCTGCTGCCCAGAGCTCCTCTACCACGGCTTTGAGTCCTTCCTCATCGCCGGCAGCTAGCGCCTTTACCTTCATCACCGTTTCCAGCTGGGTAGCCTGCGCCTCTAGGTCCGTATCTGCCTGGACTTCAAGAGCCTTGATCCGAGCGCTGTCATCTGGCTCGATGAGGGCGTGGGATGCGCACCACGCGGCAAAGCTTGTGTACTTGCCAATGGGTTGCTGGGTGGTGTCAGCCGGACGTGTGGCGAGCACGGCAATTAGAGTATCCACGCACTGCCCAACCGCTGCCTTAAAGAGATCGATCTCATCCTGTGTAAGGGGGCCGCGTGGAGGGAGCGTGGTCGCCGCTGCCCCTCTTCCATTTTTGCTTCTTTGCTTCTCCGCACCGCTACTACCGCCTTCAGTTGGCTCAGAGCTATCAGCACCTGCAGCAGCAGCAGCAGCACCAGTACTCGGAGAAATTGCTGACTCGCTGGGTTGCTCTCCCTGAGGAGCAATGTTGCCCCTCTCTTCCTCACCCTCACCCTTATCACTTTCATCATCTTCAAGCGCTACGGCGACGGCACTGCTGGGGGTCTTGTCTTCTGCAAAGGCTGAAGCGGCAATACGCCTAGCCTTGGAAATCATCTTACTAATGAGACGACATTGATCCGCGTAAGAGACAAGCCCCGACGAAGCCACTGTAGTGTCCTCGACATCGGCATCCGCAGCCGCGGCAGAGAGAAGGGTCTGCATCTTGCCAGCGCAGCGCGCAGCGTCCTCGATGCTGCTGCACATTTCAATCTGCCTCTGAAGACGCCCAAAGGAGTTGAGTGCCGCAAGTTTCTTCAAGAGTTCACGGGGGGTGAATAGAGAGGGCTCCACACCTTCAAGTGGTGTCATACCCGTGCTGGCCCATTCCACCTTACGCACACCTTGCTGCTCACAGCGGATCACAAATTCGTGTGCATGCGGCGTCATGGATGCCTTCCCGACTGAGCACAGTGCGTAGAGCTTCTCCAGCACAAGAGCAACCTCGGCCTTGTAGTTCTGCATCAAGTCAATGTACACCTCCTCGGTGCGATTGCTGATGGCCTGCAAGAAAGTGGCCACTTCTTTAGCGTCTTGAAACTTCCTTGTGCTGTGATACTGGCGAACGTACTCGGCAATCGCACCGGGCTCGGCCAGCACAGAGTACAGTAGTGCAAACTTGGAACTCGGCTGCTGCTCCTTCTTGCGCTTCTGCGCTGCAGGAGGCGCTGTCTCTGGATCAACGGGGGTGCCGTCGGCGTAGAAGCGGTTATCCTCGGTTGTTCCTTGAGCGCCACGCTTGCCGGAGCGAGGCTTGTGGCGATGGGACCGCCGTGCTTGCGGCATCAAGTGACCACGACCCCTGCCGCGGCCACCTCTTCCCCTACCTCTGTCATCGCTACCTCGAGAGAAACTGCCGCCACGGCCACCACCCCGTCCACCAGCGACATTGCTCCCGCCACGACCACGACCACGGCCGCCTCTCATTCCACTTCGGCCACGACTAGGGGCCCCGACATTACCAAATGAAGCACTAACGGGACTTGCACTATCCGACATCTAGTTTTTTTTTATCTTTAATGCTATTCTTCTCTGTATGTATTGTGTAGTGGCCCCTCCAAAAAAAAAGGGAATTTCTCACCTACTGCAGTCTTGTGAGCAAAAACAATTTTTTTTTTAAAAAATAAACAAATAAATAAATAATGAATGCAAAAGGAAAAATAGAGAAGAAAAGAAAGACGGTGTTGAATAACAACAACAAAAAAAAAATTAACAATGTGATGTAAGCATACCTCACATTATTAAGTGTATTCCTTTTTTTGCGTAATTTTTTATTTTTGTAGTTGTTGCTTGCATACCATTATCTTCCGTAGGCAGTCTTCCAAGATATGAAAAGTTTACATCAAATGGTATATATATATATATATATATATATTGATGTAGCTCTCATGAAAGCAACAGTATCCCTCACGCCCCTCTCTTCTTCTCCTGAAATGTTACAACGTTTCGGCGTCGTCCTCACTCTCCTCTTCCCCTTCGTCCGTCGCTGCTTGGTTGACCACCTCAATGTGGAAAGAGGGGGATACTTTATTGGGGGAGTCAGCAGCGACAGCTGTTGCCGTTATCCGTGCTGCTACTGCTGTTGCTGCGTCGTTTGCACCGGCCGCCAGCGCACGTGCGGCGCCTGGTTTGCAAATACGGAACCCGTAGATACGAGGCACGTACTTATGGTTCGACTTCACGATTGCGTGATTGGGTTGCTCTCGTAGCTGCAGCAGCAATACATGAGGGAATGTGGTACCCCAGAAGGCGCCGTCAAGGGACTTGTGGCGCGTTGAGCGTGGGTAATATATCTCCTCACACTTTGGGCAAAAAAGCTTCACCGAGCTTTCCCTTACAATATCACTCTGGCCCACTGGAAGAACTGACTGACCTCCGCAGGAAACGCGAGGACACTTACCAAACTCACCTTGATTGTACTTTTCCTCCATCAGGCGCAACCCACGATTTGTAGTGATAAATCGAGCGTGAATGAGTCCGTACAGCGTCTCAGCTGAGCTTTCAATAAGTCGGTTTTGCTCGTCCGTGAGGCGGTCGCACTCGGTAGATGGGCAGTCACTGATGAGATCGAGTGCGTAGTGATAGAAAGAGACCATCGAGGAGAGACCGGTGAGGTTAAACTCATCCTCGATAAACTCGCGATCAACCATACAAAACAGTTCATTACCTTTCAATTCACAAAACCACGTTACCCACGACACAAACTCCTCATCGCCATCGATATCATATTCCTCAATGTTGTCCATTTTGTTGTCGCACTTAAGCCTAGACACACACACACACACACACGCACTTTTAATACAATTTGAGTGTTTTAAAGTAGTAATCGTTCCTATGTCTTTATTTCTTATAGTGAAAAGGGAAAAGAGACAAATTTCTGGAAAGTTATGAATATATCTATGTATTAATTCGTACACCGTGTCGCCTTCTCGTGTGTGTATGTCCACTGTTTTTTTTTTTTTTTTTNTTTTTTTTTTTTTTTTGCTTGTTGCGGTAGTCTTACTAGTTGCTTTCAGTGGCGGAGGCCAGCAGGAATGAATCGCACTCTCCAGCACCTCCTTATAAACGGTTGGAAAGGAAAAAAAAAGAGAGAGGGTAGGAGAAATAGAGCACTACTCACCCCTATTTCACAAGCACACGGTGTAGTAATGTGCAAATAGCAAATATAGTTGCAGAAAATATATGTTTTTTTTTCTTAATCGGCGTCGACTACTAGTGTTTTAAACTCTTTTCTTAGAGGAAAGAAAGGATTCCTTCCTACTCTAAGCTAATGGTGTGACAAACAAACAAACAAAGGCAAAAGAATACGAAAGACAAAGAAAAGGAGGAAACAAGTTGCTTATAAGAGTATCCAGGTTGCTGTATAGCCAATAGTTAAAGAAAAATTATGAGTGGGAACATACGAATAAATAAATAAAATATAAACAGTAGTCACCATCTAGATAGGAAAAAAAAAAAGATAACACTGGTGAGCAGTGAATCTTGGCGGTTGTCACGCAAAGTGGCTATGCGTACACAGTGTCCGCCACTTGCAAAGAAAAAAAGAAAAAAAAATAGAATTGTTCGGACTCGCGCTGCAGCCGATCCAGTCAAAAAGAACCGTTTCGATATAGGAGTACCTTGTATCCTTGGCACATGTCGCTCTTTTTTTGAATTTTTGTTCAGTTTGCTTATAACACCTAGTATTTAATATATATATATATATATTGAACCTCGAACACATAAGTAAATAGATGCCTACACAAACACCTGAAGCGATAACACAGGTGAATGCTTTTCCGCTGCTTAGAAGATTACACTTACATATATATATATTTGCGCTGTCCTTCCGCTACCTAGCTTTTGGCACGAAGGATCACTTAGTTTCTTCATCTCCTCACAGTCAGTTTCCATACTCCCCCTCTTTTTGGCTTTGTATTTTTATCGCAAAGATAAAAAAGAAACCACTACACTGCTACTTGTTTCGCTTTTCATAGGATGAGAGATGGCCACCTCCCCTCCTTTTTTTTTTCGATCATCTAGCTGCTCATAAGTGTGTGACACAACACCCGTCATACCTCTGAAAGGAACAAGAAAAGAGGTCTTGATAGAAAAGTAGCAAAGCACCTGGCTTGACAACAAAGAATAAAATAAACAATAACAACAACAACAAGAGAATACAAACAAACTAATGAATATATATATATATATATGTTTATGATAGGAATGGCAGCTCTATGCAATGAATGCTTTGGCAAACAAAAGCCACTGAGCTCTCCCTCATTTGCTCCCCATTTTCGCAAATAGAGAGAGAAAGAGAGAGAGAGAGATTGACAAACAATGAACTCTATATGCTACCATTTGGAAAATCTTAATGATAACGATAGGCATTCATAGTAGTTACACACGCACACACACAAGCTCCTAACGTTTCCTCTTCAATGTTCCTTTTTTCTATATGTTCCCCCCCCCCCCTTCATTTCTACCTTTCAAGA
The DNA here is from genome assembly GCA_030849805.1 of Sergeia podlipaevii. Classification (NCBI taxonomy): domain Eukaryota; phylum Euglenozoa; class Kinetoplastea; order Trypanosomatida; family Trypanosomatidae; genus Sergeia; species Sergeia podlipaevii. The sequence goes on along the minus strand of JASANZ010001906.1, from coordinate 5,438 downwards.
CATATTATATTATCTCCCTCTTTACCTACTCAGACACATCAATACACAGGGAATCACCAAATCTTCACTACTAACGCGCCAATAATAATAACAAAAAACAAGCCAAACAGACAAACAAGAAAAAAAAGAACATCATCCAATGACATCTTACTTTTATATCAATGCACAAAAATTTCATCGCACTCACTTTGTTGCTCACCATCACCTGCTCTCATATATATATATATATATATATTAGCATGTGCATGTAATGTGTATAAGCAGCAACTGGCGAGTGAAACAGAAAAAATACAAACGCATCTCTCCCACCAGCAAAAAGCCCAATCAACCACCCATTAGTAATAATAAATAAATAAGGAACAAGAAAAAAAAAACCGGTAATTGGATTTGCCTACAGAGAAGTGGCCACGGGCTCAGCAGCAGCAGTAGCAGCATCAGTAGGTGCGGCGGGAGCAGACTCCGGAGCTAGGCGAGCGTGCTGGGCCTGAATCCAGCTGATGATGCCGACGGAGCAGCGGCTGCGCTGCAGCTTTACAAAAGAGCTGTTCAGCTTGTTGTAGAACTGCTGCTCAAGCTCCTTGCCCTGCTTCACTTCCTCCGCATCAGCAGCTGGGCCGGTGCCGGTGGCAAGGGCGGTGAGAGCCTCGCCGAGGTGGCGCACCACGTAGTTACCGAACTGGTTGGTTGACATCTCCACCAGCTTGTCATCCCCACGCTCTAACACCGCGCGGGCACTGCGAAGGATAAACTGGTTGCCATCAGCAAGACGACCAGAGTTGAGGATAGCGCGCTCCACGCAGTTGGAAGAGAACTTCTGCACGGCGACATCACATATGTTGCTGATAATGGTGCCGAGAACAGTGCACAGGACGGACTCCACGATGGTGCCAGGCACCGCGCGAGGGGATAGCTCAGCTATGAGAGTCTGCGCGACGTAGTTACCGTGGTTGTGGGACATAAGGTCCTTGCCGCCGCGAGACATCTCGATAAGGAAGGCCTTGCAGTGCTCGTGGTACGTGGCTTGAGCGGCGGCCTCAGCCATAGCAGCCTTTGTCTTGCCCTTCGCCTTCACGCCCTTCTCCATCTCCAGCAGGGACTCTGCAAAGTGGGGGAGCAGAGACTGCACTGCGCGGCACGCGATAATGTGCTGTGTGAGCAGACGCACACGTGCGGCAAGATCGTCGTTGCTGCTGGCGGACTCTTCTGCCTCAACTGGCTTCTCAGCAGCTTCGCCGGTGGCAGCGGTAGCAGCAGCAGCAGCAGCGGGAGCAGGTTTAGGGGTGAAGAGTCCCGTGGTGAACGCGGCGGCCGCAGCGTAAAAGATGCGCCAGTCGCTTGGTGGCTCCGCGATGGTGTACTCGGCCAGGGAGGCCGCCACACGGGTCATCTCCGGCTGCTCAGCCTTCTTCAGAGCGGCGCTAGCACCATCCTCTGTGCGTGTGGTAGCAGCAGCATTACCGTTGGTGGCTTCATCGTCGTTCTCACGTCCGCGCTTCGCACCAGCGCGCTTGGCACTCGCAGCCGCAGCCGCGGTGATGCCGCCAGGGTGCTCGTAGGAGGTAAAATTTGGACGTAAGGCACGCAGCAGAGCGGCCAGAAGGCAGCTACCGCCGTTGCCGCAGACGATGCTAATGCCGTAGCGGGCGAAGCAGTCACAGATGACGGTCACCTCCTCCGAGTTCATGGCGCGTGGGGGGTTGTTGGAGCCGGGAACGACGACGCCGAAGCAATCGAAGATCATCTGCACCGTAAAAACACCGCAGAAGTAGGACTTGAACAGCTCCTCGCTAAGGGAGCCCTCGTAGTCCCTCAGGGCCGCAAAGAAGACCACGCGCGAGGCGGCGTGCTGCATGGCGACAGAAAGTAGCTTTATGGCCTGGGCGGAGGAAAAGAGAGTGACCACGCGAGACCACTTCGCGGGAACGGGAGACCGCTTCGCGGGAACGGGAGAAGCTGCGCTAGGCACCGTCTTGGCCTCACTCGCGGTGTCGCCGTTCTCCTCCTCAACAGTATCAGGGACGGCAGTGGTCTTGTTGGAGAGGGCAAGGAATTTGGAGAAGAGCTGGGAGGCACGCTCCGAGTCTTCATCGAGGGCGGTGCGGACAGCATCAAAGACACTGCGGCGCACCAGACACTCCGTAAGAAGAGTTGTAGCGTTCTCTTCATAGACATCTGGAATGGGCTGCTCGCTAGTCGGTGTTTGGTCAAAAGGAACAAGCTGGGTAAGGGTGAAGCGGAGCTGTTGAAAAAGATGGCGTGCAACGTGGAACCCACTAGCCGCGTCTGCCAGACGGGAGCCATCGTCGCAAAGTACCGCCGCGACATTCATGAATTGAGTCGCGGTAGCCTCCGTGAGCACCACATCATCGGAGCTGCGAGGAACGGAAACACAGCCGGCGAGGTACTGCTTACCAACAATCACAAGTATGCGCATGGTGCCACCGCGCGCGCGTGTGGTCATGGCGGTCATGACTTCGGCAGGCACAATACCCTCAAAAGAGCCCTTGCGGCCCACTTCCATGAGCTGAGCAAAGGTGTCGACGTGCACCATATAGTACTGATCGAAGCGGTTCTGATTAAAACCACCATTTCCCCCGCGTCCGCCGCGTCCGCCGCGGAAGTTACCGCGGTTGAAGTGGGCTCCACCGCGGCCACCACCGTAGTGCTGCTGCTGTTGCTGCTGGTGGAATCCTCCACGGTGTTGAAAGCCACCGCGGCCGCGACCGCCACCTCCGTAGGGTTGCTGTTGCTGTTGCTGATACTGTTGGGAAGGGTACTGCTGGTACTGGGCATACTGCTGCTGCTGCTGAGGGTAGCCGCCCTGCATCTGCTGTCCATAGCCCTGCTGAGGCACGTAGCCACCTCGGCCATAAGGCTGCTGCTGTTGGTACCCACCACGCGCCACCTGCCCCTGAGGGGCGTACTGCTGTTGCTGCTGTTGGTAGTACTGCTGCTGGTACTGCTGCTGCTGCTGGGGAGTGGCTTGCTGTGGATGGTATCCACCAGGAGCAGCGGCACCGGCCTGTTGCTGAGCATAGTGCTGTTGCTGCTGCTGAGGAGGGTAACCTCCCTGCATCTGATAGTGCTGCTGGGGGTAGTAGCCGTAGCCACCAGGAGCACCGGCGGCAGGAGCGGCGGCGCCTCCGCGGGCAGGGTATCCAGGACCTCCACCGCGAGGAAAGGGATTAGGATTGTTATAGCCACCACCTTCCATTATTTTCTAGTCTGTTCTACTTTTCTTGTTGTTTGAGTGCTTGGGAAGGAGAGAAAATAGCGTGGTTGGTTGTGCCTGTGTGCCTTTGTGTGTGTGTGTGTGTGTGTGCGTATAGACAAGTAGTGGATTCTGTGCTAGAAGAAGTCAGTCAGACTGTACGATCTTCCCCGCGTGGCTACTTGTGATATGGATGCACCGATCGTCCCTCTCGTGTTGCTAGAACAAAAAGAGAAATCAAATAAGAAAAAGTAGTTAATAATAATAACACCAATAAAAAACTATCGACAAAAAAAACGGGGAAAAAACGCCCACTCTCACACGATACTATCTAATCCACAGTAGTTGAAATAGATTACTTAAAGATTGAAGAAGAGAGAAGAAAGGAAAAGAAAAACTAATGGGTAAACAGCAATTCGTACAAATGCGCACAAAGTAAGAAAAAAAAAGTGCTCCGAAATAACATAGGCTGCGTGCATCATAGTACTTACCGTAGACTCTCCAACACAATGCACCGCGTATCAATAACATTTTATACTTCAAAATCTCTCGCCATTTCAGTACATCAAGAAAACGTAATGCAATCACTAGAATATGCCCCCTACATTCAAAGAGGGCTCTAAAAAAAAAAAAATCTACATCAAACAAAAAACAAAGAAAAAAAAAGAGATGACTTCGCTTCTATGCATTTATGTACAGTTTTCAACCAAAGAATTATCTCAGACAACTACGCTGCTTCTTGGGAAAAGCCCAGCATCAATATGCTGCCCTCTCCTCCCTTCTGAGATTCCAATCTACCAGTACGTCTTGCGATACCCAGAACCTCCCATGCCATCGTTCATCTCTGCAACAGAAATGCGAGATTCCGCTTCAAGCGTTTCCGCAAGACGCTCGCCAAGGCCACTCTTCGTAATGCAATCATTGTCAAAGCGGCAAGCAGCATCAGGTCCCCCTTTCGTCATAGAGGGAGGATCATGAGGACTGACCACTTCTGCTGGGCCAACGGAGGCCTGAAGGGCCGCCAAAAAGTCATCGCGCCACTTGGTGCGATACTCCCGACCACGGAACTCCAAATTGGCGACACCGACGTCTATGGTAAGAACTGCGTTGCGGTTGCGCTGCAGATATTTGCCAATTTCACGTACACAATCCTTCATGGCGGCCTCCACAACATAGCGATCTACTCCTACGATCGCGGCGACGGTGGCGTAGCTAAGAATAGAGGCGGTCTTTGAATGGTAGTGCGCATCCCGCATCTCCAGAACATTCTGCAAGTGAAACTTGGAGGTAAAGTCAGGCAGCAGCACCAGCTGAGGCTTGTTGAACACCCTAGTACCATCATAAAACACCACCTTCTGCACTTTAATGCTTGCGTGAAAAAAATCTGGCACAATACACGACTTGGTGCGAAGCAGTATGTCTGCCACCAGCTCCCCCATGACACGCCAAATGGCGTTCAAAAGACGAGAGTCGCCCTGACCGCGAGTCTGAAGCATAAATAAACCTTCAGTTTGCGGCACGATCTCAGCTATCTCACCAAAACAACCTCGACAGTTCCTGGTGGAGCACTTGTTATGAGTCATACTTGCGGACATTTGCAAAGAGATTATGTGTATTTTCAATTTACCCTCTCTCAAATGAGAAACCCCTGTACACAAATCTATTGTACTGCTATATACAATGCAATTTTTGAAGCTGCGCAGCCAAGAAAAGACTAAAGAGGCTATGACGGAAATGCGCATTGTATTATTTTACAAAAAAAAGAACAGAAATAAAAAAGAACGAGTAAAAAAAAATATGAGCATTGAGATACATCACAAGCAAGTGACAAGTGGGGACCAGCACACTCATCCCCTATCCATTTATTCTTTCAACAACAAAAAAAAGCAGAAACATAGCGGCACATAGTAAATTTTTGTATTGTTATTTTTTAAAAACATACGTGCCTACCAAAAGACCGGTGCTGTTGGACGGCTCATCCGACTTCGAGCACTTAACGTCCAGTGGATACGCCGCATCTCAAAATGCTCACATTTGCTCAAATGAAAAACATATTTATATTGCATCTTTTCTTTTCAGCTGGCGACACGGCCAAATAGCGTGCCTTACTGCTCCCAGGCGTTGTCGTTGCGCTCAACCCACCCGAAGCCCTCATCGGCCTCAGCGGCAGGGGCGGCGGCAGCGGCCTCGTCGCGCTTCTCAGCCTCCTCGGTGTCGCGGTAGAAGA
>JASANZ010001905.1:0-23561 GCA_030849805.1 Sergeia podlipaevii | reverse complement strand
CACCTACCGCGCTGCCTGGCGCCGCAACAACCGCATGGTCTTCCTCCGCAAGCGCTAAGTTGGTTGACCCACTTCTACACTTTTCCCTTTTATTTGTTCTTTGAAATAAAACATTAAAACATACAACCATACAATCAAGTCTTTGTGCTTAGATACAACCTACGGGCCACCGCAATGTGTATTGTGTGTAGTGGTTGTAGAGCAACATGGGACATTTTTTTTTGTGTGTGATACCAGTGCTGCTTTGCATTGCTGAGTGACTTGCGCCGGTATGCAATGGCGCCACTTTCTATTTGTTGTTCCGTACTGCATCTTTTTTTCGTGTCTTTTAATGCCCTTCTTCTCTTTTTTTTCCTTTCCTATTTTTTTTATTTCAAAACATGCGTACTACTATTGTTTATTTGCTTTCAGTTAGTAGTGGGCGGGCGGCAAGGCAGCAATCCAAATATTTATCGTAGTAATATATATATACCTAGTACCTTTTCAATACCAAGCAACGCACGATAGCTTTTAACACACCCACACATACATACATACACACACACACACACACACACACACACACACAAACGCACTAAGAAAAAGATGCCAGTTGAGGCTGAGGTTCTTCCAACACCCAGTCGCCTTCCACCCGATGCGGCAATGAGCGTTGTGAGCAAAGTGGCGTGGTACACAGTGATCACGGTAGTGGTAGTGTTCGGAGTGGTGCCGGCGCTGTGTGGCACTGTGTTTCCTCCCTTTTCAGCCTTATGGGACCTCCTAGCTGCGTCCTCCCCCTATGCTTGGGCATCCATGGGCATAGGCATTGGTATTTCACTTTCCATTCTTGGAGCTGGGTGGGGGATCTTGACAAGTGGCGCCTCCATCAGTGGAGCAGCCATTCGTGCCCCGGAAATTCGTAGCAAGAATCTTATTTCAATTATCTTTTGTGAGGCAGTTGCCATTTATGGTGTGATTCTATCCATCATCATGATGGGGAAAGTACAGGCGAGCCAAAACACAATTGGCGCGGAGGGCGGGTATAGCTACCGCACGAAATCTGGAGGATACACTTTGTTTTGTGCAGGAATAGCTGTTGGCATCGGCAACATGGTGTGTGGCCTGTCCGTTGGTATCGTGGGCAGCAGTTGCGCCATCGCCGACGCACACAGCAGCGCATTATTTGTGAAGGTGCTTGTTATCGAAATTTTTGCCTCCGCACTAGGCATTTTTGCAGTTATCACTGGTATTTTGATGGCGCAGAAGGTAGAGATGGTTTAGTACTCAATTGAGAAATGGGATGTGCCACAGTAGCGGTGGGTAGTATGCTTTTTTTTTCGTTGTTGTTTCTCTTCCCTTTTTTTTTTTCTCTCTTCCCACACTCTGCGTTTTTCTGTGAGTTAAAAATTTGTTTGAGATCATGCCAGCAGTGTCATATATGAGCAATGCGTCCATAAACATCTACGGTTTTCCTGCAATCGTTTTGCATGCTCACACGAGTGGTTGTTCATTCACGGGGCGGTGATTGTGCCTTCTCCTTTTCCATTGTTGTGGTCTATAGTGGGTCTTATGATGGCTGTGCCCCTGCTGCCCAATACATGTTAGTACTTATGTCATTTTTTGCATGCATCTTTTCATTCAATTTTTTAAAAGCTTTTCTCTCCTTTTCTGTTTGTGTGCGTGTTGTTGTTGGTTCATACGAATGGAAGTGGCTTTTTTTTTTTTTTTTACACGTGTCCACGTACCTTATCATATATAGAGAGAAAGGGAGTGGGAGATAACTCCCACAACTCTGCACATTTTAAGTTACATCGTTGCAGTCTCTGTACAGCAACCTAGCATTCTAGTAAAAGTATTCATTCGCATACGTACACAGTGCTTTTGTTTGTATCGCAAAGGTGATACTCGCGTTGCTTTTTTTTTTCTTTCCCGCCTCCTTTTTTAAAACCTCTGATCCCCTCTTCAGTAGAGTGACATTTTTTGTGAGCTGGACTACAGTTTACTATTTTGCAATGTCAAGCAACGCTCTTCTTATAGTAGCGCGATATTCGCAGCTTGTTGATGATGGTGGTATCGAGCAGGCAATGGGGTATTTGGATGATGACATCATATACAACACATGGATGGGTGTGGTCGAGGGCAGAGATAACGTTTTTACCTTTCTAAAAGACAACGTCCGTTTTATGCACCATTCACGCATTTTTACCAAATGGCGGCAGGTTCTGCATACGTTAGATCCAGAAGTCCAGAAACACACGGAGGACTCTGTTAAGAACGGAGCGAACCTACTTGATAGCGACGGATACGATCCGCAAGGGTTTGCAATGTTTGAGCGCGACGGAAAGATAGCATCGCGTGCAAAGTACTCATATTACAATGTTCGTGTAAAGGAAACTATTGTTCTTCACAACAACTATATCGTTTGTGTCAATTTGTCTAAGCGTATTTGATGGTTCTCCCCGTCCTCCTATTTTGACCGCAATAAGCCATTGAAATTTGTTTTTGATGGTTTGAATCTTAAGTTGTTTTCATTTCGCGCAAAGAGGGTAAAATCTCTTCTCAATTAAGCTCAATCGAGCATCAATAAGGGTCGAACGAAAAGGGCGATAAATTGACACACTGCGTGATTCTTCACCCACTTCGGAGGTTGGTGTCTTGATAATAATATATCTTTCTCTTTGCTTTTATTACTGCCTTTTTTTTTGCTTGACCGTTTATTGAAGGTAGTATTTGTTTCACCTTTTAAACAGGAGACGAAAGTTAACGTTTATCGCGTAGTAGACTGTAGGTAAGTCGAAGCACTGATAAAAGATCATTCCCGCTTTCACACGTTTTGTTGCAACAATGAGGGCTACCAACACTGAGCGTGTGCGCGAGTTGGAGAGCGCCATTTCTATTCGCGAGCGTGAGATTGCCGAGCTTGAGGAACAGAAACAGGCGCTACAGTCTCAAATGGTAGTCGCCACCCCCGCTCTTCGTGAAGATCCCCTGCTCGCTGCTTTCCCCGTTCTTGACTACTGCGGCAAGAAGCCTAATAAATCTATTCTTTCCATTCCGGTGGAGCAAGTCGGAAACACTGTGATCCAATTCGATATCGCTAACAAGGCGATCCTCCAAGAGAACAAGCAGGACCAAGTCATTATTTCTGAATTGCGCCGGCGCATTAATGAACAGGAGGTGGCACACCGCAAGTGGAGTTCCAAAGCGACTAAGCTGGCGGATGAGGCTGGGATTCACCCCAAGTACATCACTGAAAAGTCTCGTGACGCGCTTGTGAACATGCAAAACTGTGAGAACGAGGTGTCTGTGGATGAGCTTCAGGTGCGGAAGAAGCTTATTGAGAAGGAGCTTCGTGTTGCCCAAGTTATTACTCACCAAAAGGGTAACACTATAAAGGAATTGGGGAAGGTGATCGAAAGCCGCCGCAGCTTGATCGATGAAATCGATGAGTTGTACAACCGCATTCGTGTAGTTGATCGCGACATTGCTGTTGAAACGGAAGCACTGGAGTTTACCAAGGCTGATCACTCAGAAGTGGAGGAGTGTCTGGAGGTGAAACGTATTGCTGGTGAATCCCCGACGTGCATGGTTATTGAGCAGGACGTTGAGGAGATCAAGACGGAGAAGGAAGTCACGGTGGCGGAGCAGCGAATCCCTCAGGAGCGTGTCGTCAAGGCACAGGACTACCGCCTGGCACAGCTGGAAAGTAGGTTGAAGGCGGTGGATAAGGCGCTGGTGAGTAACAGGCTAAAGAAGGACGTTGAGAAGATTGTTTCTCAGAGTTGGTCGTACAACACCATTGACGTGCCTGAGAGTAAGGATGAGCTCTACGACATTGAACGCATCATCCCAGCTCAGGAGAAGGTGCATCCCGGCATCTACAACCTGTTCTTAACTGAGAAGGACCGCTCTGCACGCACTGTGAGCGTCCTCAACATCGTTACAAAGGAGAAGGAAGAGGTGATTGCTGCTCTCTCGTGTAAGCTCGAGGCTCTTGCTAGTGAATGCAATCTTGCGATTCAAGAGTTGGACGAAATGGCTTCTGGGGCCACCCAGGCTGAGGAGCAGCAGCGCAGCCAGGCTTTGGTGTACGTAAGACAACAGCGGGAAAGCTACAACCGCCTTTACCAGGAAGTCCAGCATCTGCGTGCACAATGGAAAGAGCAGCAGTGTTAAGTGGCTCATCACTGTTTGTTTTTTTCTCTCTCTATATATATATTTATATATATTTATATTTTTACGGTGCCCTTTTTCTTCTTCAAAAACAAAAATTCATATCTTTGTTTTTGCAGGGCACGGAATATGATCCAAACCTCAAAGCTGCGCACCGCCGTGCCTTTCAGTTTGATCAACTAGCACATAATGCTTTACAGGACTCATTTGCTTCAGTGCGGGTAAGTAGAACAAGAGAATTTTTTTTTAAAACATGAAATTTGTATGATACCAGAAACATGAAGTTGAGTTCGTCAAAGACATTTTGTATATGCATGGCGGGTGTTGCCTTGGAGGGTTTTGCAGCATAGTTGTTTGAAGTAGTTGTGCTTGATGGGGTTGGCTAGCACCATCCCCTTCTTACTTTTTTTATGATTTTTTTTCATACAATTTCATTATCTCGCTGTACCGAAGTATTCAATCCAATTTATATATAATAGCACGCAATTTTATAAAATAATGTTTTATCTTGTATTTGAAATATTGTTTATGTTTTTTTTTGACCTTTATATTTCTATAATGGTGTTTTGATGACAAACGTTATCGCCATTTTTTCCTTTTTTCTTTTTCACAAGAAGCTTCGGTTTCAGCTGTCTTTTTTTCCTTTTGCTTAAAGGCTTTGCTACTGTTGTACGCTTGTCGTCTTTAGGGGGTCATTTATACTACCAAAACATTAATTCAAAACAAACAAACAAAAAATACTGGGGGAAATAGAACGGCACATCTCATTGGTTGGTATATCTAATATATCCATTATACATTACGGTGCTACTCTAGTTATTCCCAGGAGCATACGTTATCTGTAGGACGTGCTAAACAGTTAAATTGGTATTTCTTTTGGGTTTTTTTTTTAGCACATGTCTGAATCGCCTTCGTATGCCTCAGGCAGTCCGGTGAGCGTGACCAGTGCTCGCAGCATCGACCCAGAGTCCACTGGCATTCACGCCGGAGTGGAGAAGGCTGTATACATGATTTGGAATAATCAGTACGACGAAGCTGCGGAGATTCTGCGCAAGAAGAAGGATTTTCACCCGCGCTATGCGTTGGAGTGGGCAAACGTATCCCTTATCAAGACCCTCATGAGCTCCACCAATGAAGACCGCGAGAATCTGCTGGATCTGTTTAAGGCTGCCGACACACTTGCGACTTCTACCAAGTACAATGAGCCTATTTTTTCTTCCGACGATGACGAAGACGAGGGATCTCCCACAACGGCGCACAAGCACACAAGTAAGAATGAAAAGAAGAAGGCGAAGAAGGAGTTCAAGGCCCGCAAGAAGGAGGCTGTTAAGTCGGGTGAGCACTTCGATGAGGCATGGAAAATGGAATGCGACATCATTTACGCGGATGCGCTGCTTCTGCGGTCTATTTGCCAGCTCATGATGAATTCGTATCTTAAGGGCGGTATTAATCTGCGCAAGGCATGGGGGTGCTATCACTCTCTTATCCAGCGTGTTGAGAAGGACACGGAGGGTTACATTCCCCACGAGTTGAGAATGTGCATTAAGTACGGCGTTGGCACCTTTTATGTGTTCCTGGCTCTTGTTCCCGCGAACTTGATGAAACTGCTCAGCATTATTGGATTTATATCCGACAAGGACCTGGGTGAGCAGTACCTGACCGAGGTATTTGAGAGCGACACCATTCGCTCCCCTTTCGCTGCTCTCGTTTTGTGCTGCCTCTATTTGTTCCTGCCTACAGGTCTCGGAGATGTCAATGTTACCCTCGCACGTGCCAAACGTGTTCTAGAAACAATGAACGAACGCTATCCTAACAACACTTACTTTAATGGGTACGCCAACTTTTATCACCGCAAGAAGGGCGAAACACAGCCAGCCGTTAAGTGCATTACCCTATCAGCGGAGAATGCAGAGAGGGCCGGCCTAGTACCGCTGCTTATCAAGTACCTCCACGCCGATACTCTGTTCATGGATCAGCAGTGGGATGCTGCCTGCGAACGATATGTCAAGGTCCTCGACTACTTGGCCCAGACAAAGGAACGGTTTGCATACACTGGCCAGATTGTGCTTTCCATCGCGGCGTGCAAGGTGATGCTTAATAGTGATGAAGAGGCGATGTCATGGATGAAGAAGGTCAGCAGCATGTACAATCCAAAGTCAAAGAACGACTCAAACTCACCAAAGTTTGCTGCCAGAGTGATCGCTAATCGTCGTTTGTTGCCGCTGTCAGCAGTATACATGCTCTACATCAATCGCGATCTGGCTCACATGAACAAGGAGCAAGGGTCTCGCGTGCTGCGTGAGCTGAAGCGTGTGACGGAGGGAAAAGATTTGTCGGGCCCTGAAGCGGAGCACATGTACAACTTGTTTGTCGGTGTGATTGAGAAAGGATGCGAAAACACAGGCGAGGCGATGCATTATATGGACATGATCTTCGCGAATGAGAAGAAGATTCCTCAAGACTCCATGATTCTACCTTTTGCTTATTACGAAACTGCTGAGCTGGAGTATCGCCGTGGAAACCTGGAGAAGGCCAAGGAGCTTTTTGAGAAGGGCAGCAAGATCAAGGGTGATGGCAATGAGACGCTCGCCAATCGCTATAATATTGCCATGAAGCAGCTCAAGAAGGTGATGGACCAGAAGAACAAAAAGTAATCTGACTATTTTTATTATTGTTATCATTAATATATGAACTGAATGACCAGGAGAGAGTACCAGGCGCGACACTTGCATATGAGTATACATATATGGCTTCACACATGTTGCGTGCAGTACTGTGATGTTCATGGTATGACACTATGTACCAGGAGAAAAGGACACGCATTTGTCTGACTCTCATTATATTCGCAAGACAGTCGTGTGTGCGTGTGTGCGATACAAGTCGTTGCAAAGTTCGCGTTTGTGGAAATGACCAGGAGAGAGAACAAACTAGAAATGTGCATGCGGTGTAGCCATACACACTTTTCAATTTTTAATTTTTTGACTTTCAAGTTATATCGACAAGCAAGTCCCAAACGTACGAAGCGAAACGAATGCTAGGACTTGCAAGCGCTTATTTTTTGTTGTTGTTGTTATTCGAGACAGAAAGAAGAGAAGGTGCTGACTTTTTTTTTTGTTTCCTTGGGCTTACGTGTTTTTTATTCATTAATTTGTGCTGGGTGTTTATTATCAATGTTTGTGGACACACACATAGTTGCACGTAGTATGTATTCAGAGTAGCGAGATAATTTATGTTTCTTTCTCTTTTAATATATTCGCTTTTGCCGAACTATGCTTTTTGGTGCATTGAGATGCCGCATACAGGCGTATGCCGTCATATATAAATATACTTGGCTGAGTATGTGTGCATATGTGTGCTTGGTAACGTGATGGAGCTAGAGAAGCAGAGAGCGAGTTTACATTGGTGTAGCTGCACGTCTTTAGAGAAAAGGAACGAGCATTGAACAGGCTGGAATATAAGTGAAAGGATGTGTTGGCGGCGAAAAAACAACAACCACTTACAATTTTTTTAGCGAAGTCAGCTGTTCCCTTTTGAGATGGCACGTACATGACAAACTTCATTGATGTATCATTAAAATTAGCGTGCGGCATTGCGCAATGCAGTTCGGCAGCTATTCTTATACTGATGGGTACCAAATATTATCATTTTGTTTTTAAGCATATTTGCAGAATGCATTTTTGTACACGCTGGACACTCAAAATTACATATACTTCTCTTTCCTACTTCTTAAAAAAAAAAAAGATTTGTGAGTACGCTTCTGGCACAGTGTACAAAGAACATACATTCCAATATATACACCCCAAATACCACCATATCACCAACTATTCTGCTATATATATTTCACTGTAGAGCTTTTTCGCTTTGAGGACTCTGTATTATTACTTACCCTGTCCCTATTAGAGAGTGTTTTTCGTTCTTAGATAGACAACTACCTTTTTTTCATCTTACATTTTTTTTTCTTAGCTTTCAATGAACAGCGGGCAGTACAATGCAGAAAGCGGCTACTACGCCGATTATGGCAATACTGAGCAAGACGATGCCGGTGGGTACGACAGTGGCGCATACAACGACGCATACGCCACAGAGGCGACAACCGATCCGAATTTTGGTGGGACTCAACACACCCAGATGGAGTACGAGGGAGAGGATAAGCCAGCGCCGGGTTCTTACGCAAACGCCACGGGTGGGGCCGGGACACAGGCCCCTGGGGATGCCGGTGACATGTACGACCCAAATCAATACCAGAACTACTACTATCAGGATGATGCGGGGAACTACTATTATTACGGTGACCCCAGCGGAGAGTTTACTGCAGAGATGCAGGATGATGCTGGCGTCGCGCCAACCGCGCAAAATCTTATTCGTTCATACGAGTACGAAGACTGGGAGCCGCAGAGCTTTGGCTGGTTTGTGGACATTGTTGTGGACACGTTCTTTTCGAAACCTTTCAGGGTCTATCTTACCATACTTCTTTACTGTGCGGCTGTGTTCATTGCAGTCCTCGGACTGAACTACTCATTTGTGGTTCTTTTGCGTCTTTACTCACCACCGTCAACTACACACAACGAGAATCTGCAGGCACTTTTGTACCTCACGATGTTTTTTTACATCAGCTTTGTTGTTGTGAGTGCGCTTTGCGCAGTTATTGACATGGTGAGAAACATTTGGTGGCAGAAGAGACCTGATCTCGTATTTTGGGGAATGTCACATCGATACTTCTCGAAGCGCAAACCTCCTTACATGGTTTATCTTTGTATCATATTGGTCACTGTCTTTTTACCATTGCTGTGGGGCATTATCGAAGCAGGTGTGGACCACCAGTCGCTTCTATTTGTAGCCCAACGATACGCCAACGTGGCTGTGCTCACCGCCACATTCCTTGTTGTCATCTGCTATGTGTGGTTCTACTGGCGGGCACTCGTTTATAAGCGCTCGGCAATTATCAAGCGCGCGGAACGTGATGATTTCTATCTGCGGGAGAACGCATACAAGCACAAACCTCATAAATTGACCAAGACGCACTGGTACCACGCCTCGACGGTGCTTGAGGAGTTTGGTGTTGATGGAAAAACGTTGCGTTTCAATTGCATTGTTTTTACCGTTGGATGCGTTCCTCTTTTTGCCCTCTACGCGGCGCAGACGCTCAGTACTTACACTGGCTATCCATCAGTGATCTGGGGCCTTATTAGCAGTCTTGCCATCATCTGCATCTACATTGTGGGATGGCTTTCTCTTCTGCATCGCAAAGGGCAATGGTCGATCTATGTGTCATTTTTCCTGATTCTGCTGTTTGCCGTTCTTGGTGTTGTTGGTGCGGGCATTGGAGGTGAGCCGGATATGGTTGGCGTTGTGCTGGTGCTCTTCGTTGCGTCACAGTGTATGCTTACGCGTAAGCGCAAACACTCTCTGACTCGGAAGGAGTTGTGTGCAACTCTCAAAATACCGCTCAATCGACAGATCGAGCAAGAAAAGGGAAAACACCGCATTGACTCATACCTTTGCTGCTGTCGCGACGTGCTTCTTGACTATATCAAGTGTGTTGATGTCAAGACGCACTTTGGCTATCGGCACCCTGACGTCGTCATGGCTGAACGCAAGTACGCCATTGATCGCATGGCGCTCCGAACCGACCAGAAGGCCCTCACTATCTGGTGGATTATTGTGATGCTGGCGGTTGCGTTTGTTATCGCCATCGGCAACGACGTCAGCTACAAGTTCTACAATCCTATCGCTGCGGCTAGCAACACCACTATATTCGTTGGTGACAATGAACAGGCACCTATGTGCAAGCTCCGCTACAACCAGCACGGAGCGGCGGTACTCGGCGTTTACGATTTGGCTCTTCTCAGCGCTCTAGCTTACACGTGGGGCCCGAATGGAAACATTGACTTTGCGACATGGTTTTCCCACTCCCCTACACTTGTGCGTAAACACCCCACTTATCTACCACCGACGCTGAACTATGCTACAAACGGCATTGAAATTCAGTTTTCTGACTTTGTGGATCTTTCGTCTGACTTCCACTTTATCACGCTCAACTCTAACAGCCGGGGGCTGTCCATTTTCAGAGACGTGGATGACTGGGGTGGGTCCATCACCTTGCAGGTTGCGGGAGCCATTTCGCCACTTATGAATATTTGGCCCGAGCGCTACCGCGCGGCGTTTGTGAAGCATGCCTCCTTTCTAAAAGACTGGTTTCCCACATCGGACGCTCTGACAGGTTTAGAAGCGTATTTGGAGAAAGTTATTGATACCAGCGGAAGCGACCGGGTTGTGCTGTTAGGAAATCAATTTAACGGCGGATATGCAAAGCTGCTTTCGGCGAAATATGATGTTCCCTTTGTGGCGTTCAACCCTCCAGGAACGAGATACATGACGTCCTTTTTGATCAATGGAACACAAATCACTTCGAACAAGGGATTGTGGTCCTATATAGACTCACTGGAAGACTCATCCAATACTATTTACATGCCTTGTAGCAATAGCATGTCCTCCAATAAATGTGGAAGTATCACGACAACGGTGACGTACATACGCACTGAATGTGGTGATCCGTATGGCAGGACAATGATTAATGTGTAAGTGGGGTGCTTTTTTCATTTTAAATGTCACGTAGCACTGGTAGTAGGCCTGTTCATGTTATTGTTGTTGTTGTTTCTTTTTTTTTTTCTCGTTTGCTTGAAAAGGGCGTTCTAGATGTTTTTGTTTCCTTTAAAAAAAAAATACAATATACTTTTGTTGGTTGCGTCTGGGGCAAAGAAAAGGAAAACAAAGTTTCAGAAATTGATGACTCTCTACAGTATTTTTTTTTCTTTTATTTTTTGTACAATCCACGTTTTATGTTGTTACTCTTTCCGAGTTTTTGCTATGAATCAAATGATACTCTTGGCTTATATGACTATTAAGACATGAAGAGAAGGGGAGGCTGATACGCAGGAGTCCTGGCCTAGATACATAATGACGTGAGATACAGTCTCAATTGTTTTGTTCTTTTTTTTTTACTATGCATTGGAGTTATAGTAAGGATGATTGGGCTGATTTGTGTTGATGGATTATACGCAACAATTCTTGTTTGCGTTGCATCCATAAGCATTATCTTCTCGTATATCTTTTTACTACGTTTTGCTATTACGGCACTTATATCCATTTTGCTCCTTTTCCTTTTTTCTCTTGAGCTATAGATTTTTTGTATCTAGTTTCTGCTCTGGAGTATCAAGTGTTTATTTATATCCATACCTATATATATATATATACTCAATCAATCATGTTTCAACGTACCTGCATTACTGCCTTCCGTAGGAGCGCCGTGCACTGCAAACCTGCTGCAAAGGCCGTCACCAAGGGCCCACAGATGAGCAAGATTCACGGTGCTCAAGGCACCGAGGGCGATAGCGTTGTTGACAAGGTTGTGGTTCTCGGCAGTCTCGGCGCAGTGACGTGGTGGTGGTGCACCGTCCCTGGGCCTCAGCACCAGCACTAATACGGTTGGCTTCAAAGGTGTCTTTAAAAGCATCTTGAACTAGTAGAGGATTCGGCAGGCTATGGGTATATACACTCACAGAGAGAGTGACATATGTTTGTGAAAGGCAAACTATGCAGAATGCAAGTGCTTTTTTTTTTTGCCTTCATGCATGCTTGCGGGTGTGGCGGGTAATGTGCATTATTCGTATGAATACAATGTCACACACACACACACACACACACACACGCACGGCAACGCACACCGTCAGCTATTAAATTTTTTTTTTGTATTGATGGGGATTTCTAATTTTTAGTGGAAGAGGCGTATTAGCTTCAACAACAATGAAACTTATTATCTTTTATCCACGTCCTTGCAGGTATTTTGGATGCAGGGCAGACTGCATACTTGCAATGAATTTCTTTTTGTATTTTTGCGCAGTCATTGTATCTTCTCGAGCTGTACCAGTTACTGCATATTAAGCACGCTTTACATAAATATGCACTTGTTCCTCCTTTGCCTTTTTGATTACCTTTTTTTTTCTCAATTCTTATTTGTTTTTAGCGAGGTACTCATCCGTTGTCCACCAGAAGAAGCAAATCGCAGGTGAAGCACCCGCTGCGCACACCCCAATACACATAAACATAAACATAAGCATACAGAGGAACATAAACAGATACAACATAGATTTGGAGGTGTTTCTTTTTTCGGCTGATCACTGTCTTTTTTCCTAATTCAATCTACTCACCTCTACATACAAGGTTTCACATAAACAAATGGATCATATGGAAGCTTTGATGACTGATCAGCTGAAAATCAGCAGCAAAAAGGATACTCTGAACCAGCTCTCATCGCAGTCTTATAGGAGACTGCAGCCTCTCCGCTTGATTTCTGCGCCCAACGAGGGGGACTGCGGTTTTCTCGCGACAGACCGTAAGTCAGCCCAGTGCATGCCCACTCAAAGTCCGACAATAAAGGCAAGGGGGACGAATCGCAATGCCTTTATTGCCAGCTCTCAGGCATCGCCTCGTGCTGGTGGCTTCACAGAACCGCGATGCTTACCCCAAGGTGTGCGCGTATCGCGTGTCTCTTCTCCCAAAAATACATATTTTGATGGATGTGGCGTTCTTGTCGATGAGGTTCACGATTCCACGGCTCAGGTTATTGCGCGATACAAGTGTGGTGCCCTTCTCGGTTCTGGGATCTCTGCCGATGTATACGAGTTTACGAACATTCACACACAGCAAGTGTTTGCATGCAAGGTGATCGACCGCGAAAAACTTAACCGCGTCGAGGAAGAGCGAGTGTACGCAGAGGTGCGCATCCATCAGAACTTACGGCACGCAAACATTGTGCGTCTGGTTGCGTTTTTTAGTGACGAACACTACCACTATTTGCTGCTTGAGCGCTGTCGCACGAAGAATTTGATGCAGGTGGCAACAGAGCGGGGCGTGTTTTCAACAAAGGAGATGCAGCGCATCTTTTGGCAGTTGAACAATGCAGTGGGCTACATGCACGAGAAAGGAATTATTCACAGGGATATTAAGCTTGGCAATGTGCTGATTGACTACGATGGTAACGTTAAGATTGGCGACTTTGGTTTTGCCAGTGCACTGGGCCCCGCTATTGGCGCATGCAAGACGCGTGTGTGCGGTACACCAAACTACATTGCACCAGAGATTTTACAGTGCAAGCAGTCGGGTGTTGGGTATGGTATGGAGGTAGACATTTGGAGTCTAGGGGTGCTCTTTTTTATCCTCGCTTACGGGTTTCCACCTTTCCAGTGCAAGGATGTTCCATCGACGTATGAGCGAATTCGTAGCGGCAAGTATCATTTCCCTCATGGCTCTCCTACGCCGTGCAGCCGCTTGATAGAAAGTATGCTTCAAAGTGATCCGCAGCGTCGGCCCTCTTGTGCCCAAGTTAAAGAGTACATCCTCCGCTGGCATATGGAGTGTATGTCATCACCAGTATCCGTAGCCACCTCTGCGCAAAACGAACTTGTGCCTCCTGTTTCTCCTGCTGGCCGTTCCTGCACAGGAAACCCTCAACAAGCGACGCAGTCAAATAAGGTGTCGGCAAGCAAGGAACAATTGGTGATTGCTCGTCATGCGTGCGCGAGTGGCACGTACTCCACAGTTGCCACCTCCGCATCTCCCTTGACGGCTGCCTCTGCGCACGGCCTTTCTCCCACCGCTTCCAACGAATCTCCCTTTACTTCCTGCACTGACAATTCAAGCCACCGCGCACGCAAGATGGCTGCGGAATATGCAAAGGGAAAGAGTTGCACGTCATTTGGTGACAATCAGATTTCAGTAGTTGTTGCTGCTCCGCACGTGGACCGCTGCTGCACCGAAGCCGCTAAACCACCCCCGCCACCTATGTTTGTTATACGGGCAACCTTCTTCAGACGATATCGCTATGGCCATTTGCTGGTATTTAACGAAGATGCTGACTCTGGTGCCATTGCCAACACCCGATACACAGCGTTTCACTGCGCGGAGCTGAAAACACGTCGGCCTGTAGGAAAATGCGTAGTACCTCTAATGTTCTATACTGATCAGCACACGTTTCAAAAGGTCGGCGTGCCCCTTGCGGAGAATTGCGTTGTGTCTGACTCTGAGCGTCAGCGCTACCAGGATCCCAACTTGATGATGGGGGAGGAATGTAGCGATGCGTGTGTATATTCCACTTTTAGGCACTCCCAGGTGATGGACGTCAGTACTCTTTTTGTATCAGCCAGCGCTGTCACGAATTGCACAATGAGCGAAGGTGTGTCGGTGAAAGCGTCTGTGATGGAGAGGCTATCTGATCTCACTGGCGAATTTGCTGAGGTGAATATGGTGCTTACGGGCTTGCGGCTTGCTGATGATACGTTCCAGCTTTCGATTCGCTGCGACAGCGGCTGTCCTGTTCAACTGATTCCCAATACCGGAGTAAGCGTTGGTGTGAATACACCATGGGCATTTGACCTTCTCGTGTACTCCGGCTATCATGTTCTTTTTGGGTTTGAAGCAGATCACGTCATGTGTTACCAAACGGTAAACAATGTCCGAACGAATGTTAAGAGAACGAGTACAGGTTGCACTTTCTTTGCTGGAGGTTACACCCGTGGGGGTAGCTCGAAGGTGACACTGAACAGCGAGCTTTTGCGTCTCGTGGCCCATATCTTGCAAAAGCTGGGATGCTCAAGCTCGATTGTAGACTGCTTCTGCTGAGAAGTCCCTCTAAAACCGGACCGAGTTGAGAATATATAAATGCGTGTGTTACAGCAGAAAGCTTGTTTGGTAAGTGAAAAGGAGGGAGAGAGGAACGGCCAAGAACCTGCACTGCTCTTTCAGAAGATATATATGACATAGATTTCCTCTTTTTTTATCCAAGTCGAGCGACAGTACACTACTGTTTCTCATCGTGTGCGGAAGTAGATAGCGCTCAATAGTTAATATCGCTCTTCCTTTTTTTTTTTTAATCGTACTCTTCATAGAGGAACACGTTGTGTTGATGCTGAGGTGTTCGTGTGTACACAATGTTTGCGCCGTGTGTTTTTCAACACTAGAGCTGGATGAAAAATAAAAAAGGATAAGACAGTTTTGCGCGATGTGACGACACATTTTACTCGTCAGTTGATATGATGCTGGAAATTGTGATTCATACAGTGCGCTGCGGTTGTGCTTAAATCACTTTTGTTGTTCTCTGTGCTACTGTATTGCTTATATTCCCTCTGTCTCTCTATTTTTTTTTTTGTCTTTTCTTCTTGTTGTTTCCCCAAGAAGCAGGTTATTGTACCACTCTGAGGACCTTGCATCGGCATCGTGACGCTGCGTGTGCGTGCTTGTCAGAGGCAACAAAAATAACACGAATTTTCTATTTATCCATTTATCTGTATTGATAGAGCAATATGCCTTTCATCACATCTACCAGTAAGGCTCCCAGTGCCTCACTCGGAGTAGTGTGTGGGAAGTTTGTCGGCGCGGATATGTCCACATACATCGTCGTAAATTGCCTTAGCGTACTTAGTCTTTTCAGGGTATACGGAGCTACCGTGACGGATGTAGAGCACGTTAGAGATTACCCTGTACACTGCAGCATGAAGTACATTGAGGCAATAGGAATATACGATCCAGTGACGAACGAACTGCTACGACACGTGCTGTTTATTTTTACCGTCAAGCAGCAGGCTTCTATTGTGACGTTTCAAGCAATAGGGACTTCAACGTCTGGAGCAGGTCTCTGCGAGGTAGAAATGGTGACACTCTTTTCAAGTGAAATGGATAACTGTTTCTATCAGTTCAACGCAGGCGAGGTTGATCTGTGTTGTTGCGCGTCATCTTCAATGTTACCCTCCACATTTACGTCATTTCTAACCCCCTTTGTGGCATTTGGTGTTGGAAGGGGTGAGCTCTATTTTTTTGACGTGCTGACAGCCCTAGCAGGAACAACTTCACGAACACAATCCAAACCGCGCGGAAGTGGCGCAACGAAGACTAGACTAGCGGATCTTTTCTCGCCAGATTTGGCGCTTTTGGTGGAAAAGCGAAGAGGCTGTTCATTTCTCTCAAGAGTCCCTTTTGACTATTCGGAATTTGATGTAAAGGATATCGCATTTGGCCTTGATGATGACCTTTCTGAGGAACGAGTTGCCGAAGCCAGTACGAGTGCTGCTTCTCCGCAAAATGACGTTTCATCCACACCGTGTCTGGCCCTCTACGTACTGTATACTGACCAACACAACAAGACACACATTTCTCAGTACGTTTTACCCACCGCGCCTGCTCCGATATCTACCGTTTCTCAAGCGCCACTGTGGTCCTTTGTGGACGACGCGTTCTCGGGTGGCACGAATCGAATTTTCCGTCGTGGTGTTCTTCAATCGAATGTGGATGCAACAGCCTCGAGAATAGCCGTCATGGGGGGCGGGGTTTATGTCATTGGCAGCCAGCTGATCTCACATATTCGCCAATCTCTGCGAAAGCGTGTTGTGACTGCGCAGATTCCCCGTGCTCTCAGTCCTCACGAGGAGGTAGCGTGCGTGTGTGCCTCGGTGACTAACGGCCAACTTCTTGTTTGCTACACTGACGGTCGCATTCTTAGCGTTCGTGCGTCGCAAGATCACGGTGCAAACGCACTTCTGTACATGAAAAGTGAGTTGGGCCAACTGTCGATTGCCGTCGTAACGGAGCAGCTGCCGACGTGCCCAACAGCTATTTGTGCTCTTTCTTCAGATGTTTGTGTTGTGAGCTCGAGGTTTGACAACGCACTGGTATTTGACGTGAACACCCGCAGGTGCCACACTCTTGTCGACAACTGTGGGCCCGTGATGGAGATGTGCGTAGTAGCGGATGGTCCACGTGCGAGTGTGGTTGCCGCAACAGGTGTGCGGCGCAATGGATGCTTGAGCCGTCTTCGAACAGCTGCTACATTTGTTGAGCATGCCGCCGTGAGGCTACCCAACAGCGCCTCCTCTGTGCTCTGTGCAGGAGACCTTGCGCTTGTAGCTGAGTTGAATGGTACGTGCCGCTTGTTCCGGACCCCTCGAAGTGAGGACGACTCAATATTGGAGTTGAACATGAACTGTTTTCCTCCTACTCTTCTATCATCTCAATCTCGCGTTGTTGCAATGGATTACCAAGTAGAGCATAATGACTACCTTTTTATTACAGAGCACGCAGTGGTGTTTACTTCTATGCCGCCTATGAGCGAAGGGGCAGCATCCCCAGCAGCAGATAACCAACTTCCATGCGTCACCAGCAGCATTCATTTTCCTGACACGATTCTCTTTGCAGCTTTCCTTGGCGGAACAGTAGCTGTATCAGATGGATCGCAGCGCATTTCGGTTATCCGAGAGCGTCGTACGTTTTGCACGATCCCGCTTGAAGTTCCCATATGTGCTTTGGCATTATCTGGGGTTGACCACGTTCTATGCGGTGGCTGGGATTGCACTATTATGCTCTTCAGCATTAGCACTCAGCGTGCTGTTGCGCAGATGCCGTTGCCGTCGCTTCCGAGGAGCCTTTGCTGTGTGCCAATTTCAGCGGGTGGTGCTGTGCAAGGCGACGATGCACGTGTGTTCGTTGGCATGTTTGATGGCCATATTGCCGAAACCACGGTATCTTCCGTCATAGAGCGACCTTTGGAGGGAGTGCAGCGTAGTCTGTACGTGATGAACAGTCCCGTGGAGCTCCGCTCTCTGTGCCAATCGCATGACGACAGTGAGCTGCTTCTATGCCTTGGTGATGTGCCACTAATTGTAATTCTTACGTCCAGTGGATTTCAGCTCACTGGGCTTAGTATTCAGGGCGTGGTAGGCTGTGGAGTGCTCACAGCATCCGCAGCACAGTTGCGCTATGTCTTCTTGTCTCGGCAAACAGCTAGTGTCTCTTTTGGTGTGCTTGGAGACATTGGAAAGCTAAACCGCACCTGCTTACCGGTACGCGACACAGTTACTCGCCTCAAGTACATTGCAAACTGGGACGGCTTTGTGATATCCGTGCGTAAAAGTGAACGTGATGAAGTCCGTCTTGTACCATCTTCTCAACTGGAAGCTCCATGGAATGCCGAGATGAATCACACTTGCAGCCTGAGCCTATTGGAGAATGAGCGGTGCGTTTTTATTGAGCCCGTAGTGCTGGGCGGCGATAACGAGGGCGATCCCTGCTACAGCGAAGCGCGTAGCACTCATGAAAAGGTCGTAGTGCTTGTGGGAACCACCTTCACCTTTCCTGATGAGCTACGCCCGCGGTCAAGCAGAATCATGTGGCTAGATCTTGAGCCGTCATCAAAAAGCGCCGTTGCTCACACACACGTGGTGCCAGGAGCGTCGCCTGCGCTTCGGCAGATTGGGGGCGAGGACATTAGTGGTTCTCTCCAGTGCTGCTGTGTTGTGCCGCGGTACGGTGGCCGTATCATACTGGGAATCAGCGGTGGCGTGGTGTTGTACAACTGGAATGCCGTGGACTCTACTTTTGTTGCTGAGGACCGTTGTGTCATTGGCATGACAGTGACGCGGCTTCTTCCCATCTTTGGGCAGCACGAGGATTCAGCCACATCTCTTGTTGTTGCGCTTGACGCACGATACAGTGCCTTTTACTTGGCGGTTGATCCATTTCAAGGCAGTGTGCGTGTCGCTGCCCGTGACTCTCACCTGCGTGGCATCATGGATGGTGCAATTCTCCCAGACACGCAGCTTTGTATGTGCGACGACGCGCTCAACTTTTTGTGTGTCGGACGAGACCCTGTTGAGGTGGCTGTGGAGGAGCCAAACGTGCCACGCATAGCGCGGCTTTCTGTGCGCGCTCAATGCCATCTTGGCGATCTCGTGACGTCGCTCCAGCGTGGCAGTTTTGCCTTGGCGCTTATGGGTGGTGGTGAGTGCGTGCCAGACCCGAGCGCGCTGCTGAAGGGCATCAATGGCCCACAGCTTGTTTACGGTACTGCACATGGTGCCTTCGGTACTATAACCCCAGTGA
This sequence comes from Sergeia podlipaevii, assembly GCA_030849805.1. Taxonomy (NCBI): domain Eukaryota; phylum Euglenozoa; class Kinetoplastea; order Trypanosomatida; family Trypanosomatidae; genus Sergeia; species Sergeia podlipaevii. The sequence continues at coordinate 4,484 of JASANZ010001905.1, read as the reverse complement.
GCAGCGCTACATACTTGTTTGCCCGCAGCCTGGAGCTCGCTGTGTGTCAAGTGGGACGACCAGGAGGCGGTATCTTTGAGCATAATGAGTATCGAGAAACCCTCAGCACTGGGCAGGAGAGAGGAATTAGCAAAAACGCATCATTTGCCGCATATACCTTATCTAGCGCAGCCGCACGACTAAAAGAGCGGCAACATCGAGTAAAGAGCACGTGTGATGGAGATGTTCTAGAGGCCTATTTGTTATTGTCGCAGCAAAAACGCGCTCATGCACTGAAATATGCTCAGATGCGTGCAGTATCATGGCTTGCGGCGCTTCAGTCGACGGACGATGAGGAGGCATTTGTGCGCGGAAGTATGTCTATTGATGATGTGCTGCCACTTAGCTCCATACCGTCAACCCTCGTGGATAGCACCACGACACGGTGTAATAGTATCTTTGGTTGCGAGTCTCTTCCTACGATACCTTTTTCTGACAAGGCAGTGGAGCAATTTTTGCTTAATTTCCAGCGGATTCATTGACCGGTGTGGACGTACTCCCTTTTTTTATTGGTATTGGTCGTTAGTAGAGCTACTACTTGAGCAGATGATTCAATAGCGGTGCATACTCCCTTTTTTGTAGTGTTCATAGTCGAATAGGTGATGAGATCAGCCGCATGAGCATCAGAGGAACGACAATAATACAAACGGACTCACGACGCGTGGCGGTATGCCATAACAATAATGCGTTAAAAAAAAAGTAGCCAACAAGAACATAAAATAAACGAACACAATGTCAGTGGCCTTTATCTTTATAGCCATACACACTTGCATGCAAACAGATTTCACGTAAATGCGGCAGGTGCTTCATTTTGATAGCTTTATCTCGTGCTTATGAATACAACTATCTCTCTTTTTTTTTTTTATCCCGTTTACATGCTATTCAACATCGAAAACTCAAGACGGAACCATAATTATGAAGTACCTCGCTGCGTACGCCCTTGTGGCCCTCTCCGGAAAGGCCCCCTCCAAGGCTGATGTCGAGGCGGTCCTGAAGGCCGCTGGCGTGTCTGCCGATGCCGCCCGCATTAATGCCCTCTTTGCCGAGGTCGAGGGCAAGAACTTTGATGAGCTCTGCGCTCAGGGTAAGTCTAAGCTTGTTGGCACTGGCTCCGCTCCCGCTGGTGGTGCCGCCGCCGCTGCTTCTTCCGGCGCTGCCCCCGCTGCCGCCTCCAAGAAGGAGGAGGTCGTTGAGGAGGAGGAGGATGACGAGATGGGCTTCGGTCTCTTTGACTAAAGAGTGTCTCCTGTAGGTTCCTTCAATCTGGTCCACAATTTCCAAAGGACATAGTTTGTTATCATTTTTGTTCTTAATCATAATCTAAAAAATACGACATTCATCTTCTTTTTGTCCTTGGGGATGCCATCTCACCTGGTACTGTGATGATTTTGATTTATCTTTGTACCCTTTGTCTGTTGGCCTCTTTTTGTTTTGGATTCATTCTTGCGTCATTTGTGCTTTACTTTGTTTTTCTCTTCCCTTCTTGATACTCATCTGTCAACTGTCCATTTAACATAATCTCATAATCTCAAAGGTAAATAGAATGAAGTACCTCGCTGCGTACGCCCTTGTGGCCCTCTCCGGGAAGGCCCCCTCAAAGCATGATGTCGAGGCGGTCCTGAAGGCCGCTGGCGTGTCTGCCGATGCCGCCCGCATTAATGCCCTCTTTGCAGAGGTCGAGGGCAAGAACTTTGATGAGCTCTGCGCTCAGGGTAAGTCTAAGCTCGTTGGCACTGGCTCCGCTCCCGCTGGTGGTGCCGCCGCCGCCGCTTCTTCCGGCGCTGCCCCCGCTGCCGCCTCCAAGAAGGAGGAGGTCGTTGAGGAGGAGGAGGATGACGAGATGGGCTTCGGTCTCTTTGACTGAAAATTGCTCCAATTTCTGTACGCTACACGTTTTTATTTACATTATTTTCATCTTTTCAATAGAAAATTTCCCTTTTTTCGTGTTTATTCTTCCTAGCTGTCTTGGGTGTTTTCTAACATTTCATTTTTGATGGTCTGTTCCACCTTTTCGTTGTTGTTAATATGTTTCTGTGCTCAATTTTTGGTTAACGGCCACTGCCTTTTCAATTTACTGCTCTTTTTTTTCTTGTTTTCATTCCTTTGAACGCTGAGGCTTGAAGTATCTCATTGTTTATTTGTACTTCTAATCAAGTGCAAGGAAGCAAAGAGGGAGAGAAGAGAAGAAAATTCCTTGCTTTAGCGAAACAACATTAGCCCTTAGGGCATTTCTGTAAGGTGACACTTTTTGCTGTTCAACGCCCTTTTTCGAATAGTGTTTTCTTTTCCCGATAATCGTTTAGCAGCTGCGCACACAGACAAAAATAAATATGTCTCTACATTTCAACAAGGACACATTGGCATTGAAGGTGGTCACGATAGCGGATCTTGTGGAGATGTGTTCAGATTGCGCAAGAATGTGCATGGAAAAGACGGCGCGTATAATGGACAACCGAAGCCGCGCGCCACGGGGTTGGGATGCATTGTTCAAATCAGTAGCGGAAGAGAGGCGACTGGAGGACTACACGTTATGTGAGGAGAAGTGTACGCTTGTGAATCACTCTTGCCCAGAGTCTGAAGTTGTGCGAAGGTTTGAAGGTCTCGATGCAAAGGCGCGAGAAAAGTTACCCGCAAAGGAAAAGGCTGAACTGCCTAGCATTCAGCAAACATCTCGCTGCGAGCACGCTGTCGAAGATTTTTCAGCACTTTTGTTTCTCTTAGCACACAAGCCAAGCAAGGTCACGTTTGAAAAGGTTGATCCGCGAACTGGGCAAAAGGCAGCAGAGGGAGAGGAACAAGGTGAGGCTGGAGCGCCAACAGAGGTTCACAAGAAGGTGCTTCGTGGTGCTGGGAACCTTGACGATGAAATTATGCGTCGATGGAGCAGCGCTAGGAGGGATCGCCTTAACATGGAGGATCAGGGCTTTCTTCGATCTTCAGAGGAAGTTCTGGATTTCAAGCAAAAGCTAAGGAAGGAAGCTGCACAAAATACGTCTGGCGGTAATGATGTTGGCGGTACAACTCCTAAATGGTAAGCCGACGAGTGTGAATGAGTGGTGCTACCAAGGAGTTGAATTGCACTCTTGTATCTCACGACTTCACCTTCCCTTTCCGTATTGTTATTTGTCAGGTTCCTGTTCTCTTAAAAAAATCTGCTGGCGCTCCAGAATCTAGACTCCCGCTTTTCTTTTTTCGGAGGACGGGATACTTCTTATTTCAGAGATTCTTAGGATATATGCACACGCTGCAAGTACAGCAACACATTTTGCAAGGAGCTCCTATACATACATACATACAGATCCATAAAAAGCAAACGAGCACTTCAGAGAACAACAAAATCTCATACCATGGTAAGATGGCACGGCTTTAACATTTTTTAAAAGCACACATAATGACACTGACACTGTCATGTGTATATTACAAGCTCCCACCTTCTTTTTTTTTTTTTGAAATCATCTTCACTGTTGGGCACATTTATTTGAGTAGCTGATAGAAGTAGTTGCTGAAGTAGAGCGCGTTCGTTTGAGTATCACAACATTTAATGGCAACGTTTAGAGCTAAGTTTCATTTTTTGTTCACTTTCATCTACGAGATTTGATACCTCCCCTCGAAAAAAAAAGACAATTTACCTTCTAATTCATTGCCCAATACGGAGGAAGGGGGGAGGAGACTATGACGGGTGCCTCTTTGACCCTTGCTGCCCCTAGTCCATAGACTACGGAACTACCTATAGGTGGACACTGAATCACTGGCACAACAGTGCGTCTTGTTCCGCGCCAAGAAGTTGCTCCAGACATGAGCCGAGAAATGACAAGGCGCATGGGAATCACAGAAACTGTCATGCGGCAAATCAGATGGTGCCCCGCAAAAAGGGGGCAGTATCCCATCTACGAAAAACAGAAAACTAGGTTCTGAAGCACCAGCAAAACTTCCTTAAAAAGAATAGAGCGAGACCCGAACGAGTTGGCTCCTGAGGAACAGGTGAGAAGAGGAGCCAAGTTGTGCACTTTTTTACAGCTCAGGCATACGTTTCTTAACGCCCGTGCGTCAGAAGAAAAAAAAAAGATGTCTTTTAGACTCTTAGCGCAGACAGCGTCGATCATACGGACTGTAAAAGCACAGATCAATCTTCATTGAAACTTCAGCTCTTGGCTTTCACTCTCACATGTCTCCCTTTTGAAGTGGTGGATGCTCAGTGGTGTGTGCAAGTTTACCGACTGGAATGTTGTAGAATGATCTTCGTTCGTAGTAATTCGTTAAATTTTTTAGAGTTCGTTGAGCTACCGCAGAGCAAATGCGAAAAGATGTATGCACAAGCTGTAAAGGTTTTTTCTTTTATTCATTTTATGGCGAAGCATATTTCATTTCTCCCCTGCGGCTCTGGGGGTGAAGTAGAGCCAGTTGGCAGCGTGGTTTAACAACAGACGCCGCCACGCCTTTCCTCA
>JASANZ010001904.1:0-23507 GCA_030849805.1 Sergeia podlipaevii | reverse complement strand
CACTGGCTGAATCTTCGTAGCGTCTTGTGATCGTAGAGAAAAAAAGAAAAGCGGATTGTTACAAGGAAGCGTAGCTAAAAGGGAAAGAAAAGAAAAAAAAATGAACGGTGAAAATACGGTTTGCGCTTACACGGGAAGACACTAGTTTTGATGACATGTGTAGGAAGTGAAAGATAAAGAAAAAGGATAACATAGTTGAAAATTGGGGAAATAGGATAACGAGAAGTTTTGACGAGGATGTGTGGATGCATATAAGTTTCAGTTCTGACAAATTGTTTAATGAAGGCAAGTCTGTGCAGTGTGCTTGAGGTATAAAATCATAATGATGTTGACCAATAAAAACGCATTTTTTTTTTGAAAAAAATAAAAAAGAAAAGGAATGCGTTTCAAATGTATTAAATTTATATGCGTTTGCTCGATCTATGACGACGATTCAAAACAGCACTGTTTGTCAGCACTGTTGCTCGCCTTCTATGGGAATAAAAGGTCTTCCGCTCCTTCTTCTTTCTCTCTCGACACATACACATCATTCAATTCACTGTCCAATGCTCCTTGCTTTTTTTTTTTAATAAATGTAGTCACGAGAGCTCTATCCTCATGAAGTGCGGTGCGTTGTGTAAGTTCCAGTGACTTTGCCTTTGCGAGATGCACCAAAGTGGGGGAAATACCTGCCATGAGGGCAACCTCAACACCGTAGCTGCGAGCACAAATGCCGGGCACCAGCCGATACAAAAAGACAATTGGAGGTTCATCACCACCACTCCCTTCATGGCCCAAAGAAGAAGACCCAAGAGTGAAGTCCATGTAGCCAAGTTGGACCTGCCCAACCTCGCCCTTTCCTCCGTCGTGCCTACCGCACCTTTCTTGCTCTAGGGCAAGGGCGTGATAGTGAGTCGAGAAAATGGTCAGTGGCGCACAGGGCTGTATGGACTGTATCCCTGCAAGCGTTGCGTGTGCAATAGCCATGCCATCATGAGTTGATGTACCTCGGCCAAGCTCATCAATGAGACACAGGCTACGACCGGTAGCGCAGCGGAGTATTTCAGCCGTCTCATTAAGTTCAACAAAGAGGGTGCTCTGGCCCTTGTGCGTCGCGTCTCTTGCTCCAATGCGAGTGAACACGCGTGTCACTGGGCGCAGGGTCATTGCTGTACCGAACACTGGACCCCCTAGCTGTGCGAGGAGCACGTTCACCGCGACGGTGCGCATAAGCGTGCTTTTACCTGCCATGTTGGGGCCTGTAAGCACAAGTACGCGACCACGCTCCGAATCAAGATGAATAGTGTTGGGAACTGAATTACTTGTAGTGAGGAGTGGATGCACCAAATCTGTACCACACACAACCGAGCCGCTGTTACTTGCTGCATCGTCTCTCGCCCCGTCAATGTGAGGGAAGCAGATCTGAGTGTAGCGGCCCTGCAAGCGTGCAAGATTCATCAGGCAGTCAAAGTACGCAAGTGCGCTCGCTGCAGTGTACAGTACTGGGCATTGCTCGCAGATATGACAAGCAACACTTCGAAGCACAGAAAGCAAACCATTGGATTTTTGCAACGTTGCCTGCTTATGTTTTTCGATAGTCGATGCTAGTGTCTGTACCACATACTTCACGCTCTTGCCGCTACGTGCTCGCTCCACCATTCCTGGTGGGGCAACTTTAGGCGCGTTAGCGGCGGAAACTTCCATCAGAAACAAATCTTTTCCCAGATCTGTGAACTCAACTGGAGAACCGTGAAACACCTCTGACTGCGCTCGCTTACGCTCAGCGTGCAGCGACACCTCCAAGTCCATCAGCCGCGCTACAGCCGCATCGTACTCTGGGGATGTCCCTTTCGCAGGTACAAGCAAACCTGTGCGCACCGCCTCCTGGCGGTCAAAGAGAGCCTCAATAACTGTAGTGCTGTGCGCTGCCTCAGTGATATTGCTCAAAAGCTCCTCCAACAGAGGTGGCATTGTGCTTCCTTGGGAAGTGGAGGACTCACAGCACTGTCTAAACCGCCGTGCCCATTCCACCATCTCCACAAAGGCCTGAACAGAAGTAAGGATATAGCCAAGATTCTTCTTGTACTGCACAAGTGGATCGACATAGGCAATGTTGCTATTGTCCATCTTCATGTCTGCAAGACGTGAAAGGCTCCGTTCAAAATCCACACCCAGCAGGCTTGCAAAATGCGACTCAAAGCTCATTGACGAGGTTCCCGACAAGCGAGGCCGCTTTTGTCCAATCAAACGCTGCGATGCATTTCCAGCTGCAGTGTCTTGTGAAGACGCGGCATCCATGCTCGTGTCTTCCTCCGCTGCCCACTCGCCACTCAGCTGTCTCTCAATAAGAAATCGAACTGCCTCCTGTCTCGCACAAATAACCGCTGCATCAGCAGATGGACGCAACATCCAAGAACGGAAAAGTCTTTTCCCTCCGTTTGTGGTGCAGTGATTAAGACAAAAATTGAGAGAGTGCTTCGCGCCACCATCCTGCAAATTGCTTATAATTTCCAGGTTGGTAACTGTGCTGGCATCGAGCACAAGACCCTTGTCCACCTGGCGTTCTCTGGCAAGAATGGACATGGTACGAGAGTGCAGTAGTGGCGCTACAGAGCTTTGCAAGTGGCTGCCAGTAGAATTCAAATGAGCAATGTACGTAGAAGAGGACTCAAAAAGAAGTGGGAGTTCTTGGTCTAAACGTAGTAAATGAAAATAATGCGCGAGTAACTGAAGAGCGGGGGACTGAGCGACGGCCGGCGCTGCAGTGGCACTATTTTTGTATACGACAGCTTCAGATGGTGCTGCAATGCACTCCGCTGAGAAGCCCTCACTCTCGATCCACTTGAACAACGAAGCGGGTGATAACGGAGAGTTCATGTCCGTTTTAGCACTTGGTGCCACAACAATCTCTTTTGGGTGTAGCTGCTGCAATAATGCTGCAAATGAGTGAAGTGCTGCGTTTCCTGACAACGCCACAGAATCTACGCCTTCTTCTTGCGCAGTATCGTGTTGTCCACTAGCGCAACTGCCACAAAAGCGGTTTACGTCCTGAATATTTCCACAAGGGCACCAGTATACTACTCGCCGAGAAAGATCGGCTGCAAACACGTCAATCACACCCTTGTTAGGCACCGCAGCAACAGATAAAATAAAGACTTCGCTGTGATTAGAAAGCATTGCAGGATCTGTAAGTGTTCCGGGCGTAAGTACCTCAACGAGGCTTCGTGGAACAATTTTTGCCTTCACGGGACTATTGCCTTCAGCATCGTCTTCTTTCAACTGCTCTACACGACCCACTTTGTACCCTCTAAACACAAAGAGGCGAGCCCATTCTGAAAAGCTTTGCTCCGGCACACCTGCTAAACGCATCTTTCCGCGATTGGTGGTATCAAACACCATTTTCAGCCCAAATTCACGTGTAGCAATCACTGCATCACAGTCGTATAGTTCATAAAATTTTCCCTTTTTAAAGAAAATAAGCACATTGTAATGGTTACTCTTAATTTCCCAGTACTGGCGCTCCATATTACCCATTGCATCCAAATACTTTTTCGGTATGGTTATCACTGCTGGTGGCTTTGATGCATCGATTCCTGATAAAAATGGATAAGAAAAATCCACCGCATAAACATCGCCGGATTCCCTAAAATCGTCCATTTTTACTGTCTGGTGAAGATTAAAAGGAAAAGAATGTTTAAAAATGAAATGAAGCGGCAACTAATCCGTAAGCGACGTACGTGTACGAAAAAAAATCTATTCTATGCCAGGTAGATAGCGAAACTGCCTGTTTAAGTGTATCAATATATGTATTTTCAGTACGAGATAATTTGTCAAGAAATTGGTGATATTAAAAACAGGCACCAATATCCTTGCAAGTAAAATTAAAAATTAAATATTCGTCACCAAAGACACTACCTAGCTGTTTGCTTATATCAACGTCCACAAAGAGGAACACAATAAAAAACTTGATATAGATATTACTTGCTTCTTCCGTCCTCTAATCCACACTAGTAATCCACCCTTTTGGAAAAATGCTGAGATTGTCCAAAAAAAGAAAAGTATTGCTGTAGTGTCTTTGAAAAAAAAAAAAGCAGAGAAGACCCGTGATGACAAAAAGAGGAGAAAGGAGGGCATAAGAAAAAAATGAGGTAAATAAGTGCAAAAAAAAAATGCAAAAAATAGCAACAAACGCCATATCTTATCAACAGGCATAGTAAGATGAAGCAAGCATACATGATGTTATATAAATATTGCTTTTTTTGTTGATGCAAAATAGAAAAATAAAGCGAATAGTGTTAAAGCGGCATGTTTATAATTAAGTACGAGAACAAAAGATAAAATGAAGTGGCCACATCGTAAGTAACTTATTGCTTTAAACCTCTTATTTCTTTTCCCCAGCAAATCAAAATGATCGAAAGAATTGCAACGTATACTTCCTTATTATGTTTGTCGTCTCAATCGTAACCAAAAGTATATCACAACAAATAAATCGTACTTTGAGCTCTTCTACACGCAACAAATTCCCTTTGTATGTGTATGAGCGCATAACGCAATCATGGTAGATTTCACTGTCACATTAAACCAACATACATGTGCAAAAAAAAAAAAAGCTAATTACCAACAATAGTTACAAAATATGATATCAACAGTGGCAGTAATACACAGATCCAAGTAAGGTCAGCAAACCGATAAAAATAAAACCCCTTGGCCAAAAAGAAACAACAACTTACATACGCCCATCTGCATGCAGAAGGAAAAATATTTTTAAAAGCAGAAATCATCGCAAAACACAAGAAAAACATAATACAAGAAAAATAGCAGTGAAGCGACATCAAAAATCATTCTTCCTTCAAGTGCGCAGTAAACGATAGTATGTCAGACACAGCACACTTCACATTACCTAAAATAGTAGACACAACGAAAGCAGTTAAAAGAAGAAAAATATAAAATGAATCATCATACTGAAAAAAAAAAACAGAAATCAAACAAACATCGCATATATGAAAAACAAGTGCCCTTTGCAGCAAACAATAGCCGAAACAGACAATGGACAGTCCCACGCATAAAATGTTTCCAGAACCGTGCAGAGGAATTGCTAGCATTCTGGCCGTTCATTATTACCAAACTCGTGAACACCGTGAAGTTCAAATAACATTCGATCAGCATTGGAATCAGGATTGCTTTGCAAGCAAGAGTTACTCACGGCAGATGAAGTACTACCACAAATTAAATCTTTGACAACGGAAGCTTTTACTGCGTACACCTCGATGCTGTCAACATCCCACATTTCTGTTCCAGTTAATCGTGGGCATTTGAATGTGGTGCAGTTCGCACCATAACAGTAACCATGTTCGAGCCACCTATCAACAAACCATCCAAAATAGTTTGGTTGTCCCCCCATCCCAATCCCTTCTTTTTCTTCAAGAGGATGTGTATCGAAAAGATACATGAAATTGCTGTTAGTGTATGAATGAGCTCGGTAGACGGTCAGAGGCAAAGTGACATTATTTTTCTCAATGGAAAAAACAAAACAATTGTCATCACCAAAAAAAAGGTTGTTTTGATTAGCTGGCTTTTCTGCGAATCCTTGAATTGCATGACCTTCACGATTCGCACGCCGAAGTGCCGCAGATTTGCTTTTGGAGAGCTTTTCACGAGCACTCACGTCCAGCCAGTCACTTCCACAAAAAGCACCAATTATTCGATCTGATGATTTCACTTTTATCACAATAACTGTTGGACCTTTTTCACAAATATTGCTAACAAGCCTTTGAAATGATTTTCCATGTATATCGCTATTATACAGCAAAAACCATTGCGGTGAAGCTAAAGTACTGTCATTAGCACACGCTTTGGGCAGCGCATCCGCAAGTGATGCGGCAAGCTCATCAGGAATTATTCTCCTTGCCTCTTCACCTACTGGAAATCCAATAAAATTGGGCTTTACGCTATGCAGCGTTACTCCGGCTGACACTGTGGGTACCGTTTGAACGTCTGTGGCAATGTCTGAAGTGTTATGATTTGTTTCAGTTGTATAACTACTACTTTGCCCCATTATTAACCACGTCAAATAAAAACAATTTAAAAATCCTATCGGAATGGCAACCCTTGAAAAAAAAAAAAGATGTAAACTGAAGAATGTTGAGAGAAACCAAAAAAATATTATTATTATTTTTCACTACACAACGAAAAAGAAAATGCTCCATATTATTACTTACAAGAAATAAACAGCTTTTAGTAGTAAATTCTACATTAAGAATTGAAAAGAAAAGTATAATATACCGTGGTGCACAGAAGCAAAATAATAAATGAGAAGCATCAACAAAAGCGACTGTATAAAAATACTTTCCACAAAAAAAAAAATTGATAAGCTATGATAGGTGACGGAGCCGGCACATTCTGGTAGTGGCGCGGTGGAACCCCGCAGCCCCGCGCCACCCCCCCCCCCCCGCGGGGGAATGGTGGTTTATTTGTTTGACAAGGTGAACTGCGAATGTGGGGTGCCGCAGCATTGAAAGAAACGATTGTATTACTGTAGCGTCTTAGGCTTTAAGGTTCTTCAAGTTTGATTTTTTAAAAAATGAGGTTTTTTTTTCAGATTTTGTGGCTTGACTTCATTATTATTGTGACAACTTTCCTTTTTTCATTTTACACCTAGTGATTTACTTTTTTTGCTTTCTTCTTCTTTTTTTCTTTGCGGCTGCCGTCATAGGTTTGTACTCAATAGTTTGTTTCAAACACAATCTCAAAACACAAAGCAAGGAAAAAGGGAAAATGTCACACAGCAACACCATTCTGCTCTTTGACGTCTATGGTACTCTGACTCCTCCTCGCAAGCAGGAGACACAGGAGATGAAGAATGCTCTAAAAAAGGCTCGTGCCGCTGGCTATTCCCTCGGTGTCGTTGGTGGCTCTGATTTTGTGAAGCAACAGGAACAGCTTGGTGACACTATTCTCACTGACTTTGACTTTGTGTTTTCTGAGAATGGCCTTCTTTCCTACAAGGATGGCAAGGAATTTCATCGCATGAGCCTTTTGACGTATATTGGCAATGAGAAGATTGTTGCCTTTGTCAAGAAGGCCCTTCATCTTATCGCGGATCTTGACATTCCCGTGCAGCGTGGCACTTTCGTTGAGTTCCGCAACGGCATGCTCAACATTTCTCCTATTGGCCGTAACTGCTCTCAGTCTGAGCGTGATGAGTTTGAGAACTACGATAACGTGCACAAGGTCCGCGCAAAGCTCATTGCGGACCTAAAGGCAGCCTTCCCTGACTATCCATTTGTATACTCCATTGGTGGACAAATCAGCTTCGATGTTTTTCCCAAGGGATGGGATAAGACGTACTGCCTGCAGTTCGTCGAGAAGCAGTTTTCTGAGGTTCACTTTTTCGGTGATAAGACATCTGAGGGTGGAAATGATTATGAAATCTACACCGATTCTCGCACCATTGAGCACAGTGTGAAGACTTTTCACGATACTATTGCTATTCTCGAGGAGATGTCCAAAATGTAATGACTCGGCGGACATATGATGTTAGTTTCATTTGTGACATTGTCCAACACATGAATCAGTACATATGAATTTCCAAAAGATGAAAATAGCTATGCATATGTACCAGTTTTTCTACGCATTTTTTTTTTTAGTGTGAGAAAAGCGACACTGGTATATTTCTTTATCGCCATTTTTTAAATATTTTTTTCTCTCCTTTAGAAGATGCACCAAAGAGAGTCCACAAAAGATGTTTGGCAACATATTTTTTTTCTTTTACTACCATCTTAGTTTTTTCGGTTACGTTTTTTTATCTATCTATTTTTTGACACATTGTCACCTCTTCCTTTCAAAATTTAACAACAATAATGCTGGATTACAGTCTCCTATTTAGGAGGGTTTGCTCATTGAAGTTGGTTCATTCATTTTATCTGTTTAAAAAATACTTTGTATACACTTTTTTTTTGAAAATCATCAATTTTTAACTTATTATTATCTTCAAGGATGAAAATAGGCTCACTTATAAAAAGAAAGCCTTTTAGTTATTGAAATGGGTTCTTCTGTTGAAGATACTCGCGTGAGCAATCAAGCCCACTCTTGCTGTTGCACTGGAATTCGCTTTTGCGCTTACTGCAAGGATTCCGAGCGCGTTCGTCAGTTGTTTAGTGGTGAAGTGTCATTAAAACCCGCTGATACTGTGATTGCAAAACAACAGTCTGATGAGCGTACCTCGTCGTGTTCTTTTGCTCTCATTGGGAAAAGCAAATATAACTTGTGCATTGAGTGCTTTAACGTTTTTCGATCAACGGAATTCTTAAAATGCTGTACGGATCACGATGGAATTGAGATGGCACCTCTTCAAATTAACGGACTGTACGTTTTTAGTGATGTGATATCAGAGGACGAAGAAAAGGAAATCTTGCAGTTTGTTGAGTCACCCGCACCCTTTCCTCTTTGGAAGGAGTCACAAAGTGGAAGGCGGAAGCAGGAGTTCGGGCCCCGAAAGAATTTTAAGAAACGAAAAGTGAAGCCATCAGACATCGCGGCAATGCCAAAAGCGCTGAAGACAGTGTTTGAAAAGATTTCAACCTATACTGAAAGGGCCACCAAGCTGCCTTACCAGATTGCTGAGGCGTCAGTGCTTGAATATACATCTGATAACCTAAGTAACTTTGATCCTCATATTGATGACACGTGGCTATGGGGTGATCGGATTGCTGGCTTAAATTTACTGGAGCAGTGCGCTATGACTTTTGTAAATTCCGATGGTATTGCTGTGGATGCGTACTTTCCACCTAGGTGCTTTTTTTTGATGTCAGGTCAATGTCGATATGTATGGATGCATGGAATTCGCCCCGAGAGCGTCAAAAACCGAAGAATCTCTATAACGCTTAGGGAACTGTCAAAAGAAATTAAGGATGACGAGGATATGGCGAGACCCATTCTTTGCGCTGCTTCAACCTTCATATAAACGCAATTTTTTTTTTAAACCCTTTCTATCTATGCAATGAAAAACAGCCTCTATTTTTGGCTTAAGATCTATTTTTCTTGATTCTGTTTACTCTTACAGAGTTTGCCTGCTGTGTACATATGCATGCACTGCATGTTTTTTTCTATGTGACTCAAAAACAGTACTACGGTATGTATCTGTATGCACGTACTCTCTTTACGACTGGTTGATGTTTTCAAGCGCAAACCGGGCATGGTAGCACTAGTTAGTTTTTTCTTTTGCGTTGTTACGTTTACATTTTTGTAGCAAAGAAGACTGCAAGCTATATTCTGCGTTTACAAATAGAAACAAGTAAAATAGTCAAAAAAAAAAATGCCACTTACTACTTCCCAATCACTCTCTGTCGAGCGAGGCAATCCGTCTGTTCCCCCTGCGGTGTGGAGTGAGCTGCCACGTGATCAATGCTCCAATTCAAATGGCTCATTTCGTTTAACTTCGATAGTGCAGCACTTTCTTCGCCAAGGTAGGCTGAGAAATGAGGATGCACTGGATATTGCTCGTAAAGCAATGCTGCTACTGCGGACAGAGCCTAATGTATTAGCCTTGGAGGATGCAACAACAGTGGTTGGCGACATTCATGGGCAGTTTTACGATTTGGCCAAAATATTCGCGTTAGGTAGACTTCTTGATGGGAAACAGTACCTATTTCTTGGAGACTACGTTGGAGGCGGGGGCTTCAGTTGCGAGTGCATTCTTCTTTTGCTGGCTGCAAAGGTAACATACCCGAAATCTGTTTTTATGCTTCGCGGGGCTCACGAGTCTCGCTTCATGACAAGCTTGTTTAGTTTTGAGGAGGAATGCGTTCGAAAGTACTCAAAGACGCTCTATAATGCCTTACTGCAAGCATTTAATTGCCTTCCTTTGGCGGCAACAGTGATTAAAAAATACTTCTGCGTTCATGGTGGCCTTTCTCCGGACATTTCGCGAATTGAAGATATTCAGCTAATTCATCGCTTTCGTGAAATACCCTCCAAGGGTGCGATGTGCGACTTGATCATGTCTGACCCGTACTGGGATGTGGAGAACCCTGACTCGAGCTCAACAAAGCAACGCAGCGACTACTACACCCCAGGAACATCGGCCTACGACGTGAGTTCCACCTTTTTTACTAACGAAAAGCGTAGATGTAGCTTTTTGTTTAATTTTGCTTGTGTCATCCATTTTCTCAAGCAAAACAAGCTTCTTTCAGTGATTCGTAGTCACGAAGTTCAAGATGAGGGGTACCGCCTGTATAGGGCTCACCCGAATACCAACTTTCCATCTATGATTTCAGTGTTTTCAGCGCCGAATTATTGCGACACATTCGACAACAAAGGTGCCTTCATTAGCATTTCTGCTGAAAAGCTCGAACTTGCGCAGTTCTTTTGTTCGCCACATCCTATTGTTCTTCATAGTATGAATGGTCTGTCGTGGTCTTTACCCTTTGTTATGGATAATGTACGACTCATTTTTGATAGTATGCTCAATCCTATTGATGATGGTAAGGAGAGGGCTCGATGATTTTTTTCTTTTTACGTAGAGAGTTTTGTGCGTGAGAGGTTCTGTTCTTTTTTATGTTGGCGTTTGCCCACGCAAAATGGGCACTATACTTGTGATGTTGTTGTGTCACAGTAGATATATATATACGATTTGTAGACTGCATTGTGTTTTGTGTCTTGCTACACTTTTGTTTGCTCATATTAACAACGACAGAAAGTTATGGAGGGCACGCGTTGACGATGGGAAAACTTATTCCCCATTTTGCCTGTTCATATCCGAAAACAAGATTTTTGATCTTTTCACAAAAAAATAAGAAGCCCTGTGCTTGACTCCGCGTATCTTTTTTGTTATGTAAAGACTTTGATATTGAGGCATCTACTGCTTCTTTACAGATTTTTTTTTTCTCATTGTGACGCATTATCTTTTTTATTCTTTTTCATTCTTTTTCTTTTATTCATAAGGCGGGAACAAGAAAAATAGACAAAACCCGCGTATCCTTAGTCGAAGATGTCAGAAGGTAGTGATTTGCTGTCGGAACGGATTGAGGATTGTATTCGCTGTGGCGACCGCTCTCGCGTCAATGAGCTCTCTGATTCTCTCGCTCTTGCTCTGCTGGCGGACCCAGATAGTGAGTCGCTCCAGACACTAAACTTCAGATGGCAAACACATCTGAACAAGCAATACGTTCGCGATCATCATCTTGATCAATTTTTAGAGTCACTAATGCAGCACCTGCTCAGCAATAAGTCTGATTGCCCCATAGAAGAACTACTACTGGCGCTTGACAACGAACTGGCTGCTAGCCCAAAGACATAGGGGTACTGCTGCCCAGGTTTCAAAAAAGTATTCAGTTGACGCCATAAGTTTTTCTTTAACTGTTATTATTATTATTATTAATATTATTGAGTTTTACGGTTATTTTTGAAAACTGGTTTCCCCTTTTTTTTGCCGCTGTTGTTGCTTGCTTTTTTTTTTTTCATTCTGAACGTTTTTCTCTTGCAAGTTTTACGAGAACTAAATGCACGAAAGGAGCGATCTTCGCTCTCTTTGTTTTTCAAAAAGGGGGATACTATAGTTTGCTGGCGCTTTTTGTATACACATGCATTAATAATGCAAGAATAATGAAAGACTTTATCCTCTATGTGCTTCAGATTTGAATCTCTTGAATCTTATTTTTTTGCTCACTGCCGTACTTGCTAACATGCGAGTTTTTTTTTTCTCCTTTGGTGCCTTTTAGCCATTCCTCAAGTGCTGCTAGCACTCTTTCCCCCATTCTTTTTTTTTATTGTTTGTGGTTTTAATGGATCTGATACCTCATAGGGACAGCTTGCACACATTGCATTTTCACCAGCTGCGTATATCTCTCTAGTACTTGCGTTACTATACACCCAGTTTTTCTTCTTTATTATTTTCTTGACCCTCTTTGAGTTACTCTGCGCCCATGGTGAAAATTGCAGAGGCAGTCCAGCAAGCAAGTGAGAATGGCCGTCATTACTTCGCCTTTGAATATGTGGCACCAACCACTGAGGCTGGTGTCACGACCTTCTATGACCGTATAGAGCGTATGTCAGGTATGGACCCGCTCTTCTGTAGCATTACGTGGGGGGACTATGGTGCCACGGCAGAGACGTCTATTGAAATTGCGTCAACTTGCCAGTCGCTTCTCTCCCTAAACTATCAGGTCAACATAACCGGCTATACGAGCACGGCAGATGATCTGCACCAGTGGCTCTCGGTTCTCAAGTCCAAAGGAGTGCGCAACATCCTAGTGACTCGTGGACGTCCCATAGGGGCCGCTCAAGACGGAAAAGTGCACTTTCCACACGCTGTCAGTGTCGTCAAGTTTGTCCGGCAGCACTTTGGTGATTACTTTGGCATTGCTGTCGTTGCGTTTCCAGAGAAGGAGGAGGAGTCGCAGAAGACAGTAGCAGAGATGGCGTTTCTGAAGGAGAAGGTAGACGCTGGTGTGGATTACATCATCACGCAGTGTGTGTTTGATGCGGGTGCCTATGCTGATTTTTGCACACGATGCCGCAACTATGGCATCCGATGCCCGATTCTGCCTTCTATCAACCCACTCACTCAAGTACGGCAGCTCAAGGCCTTTGGTCTTGCACGCCTGGCAGGGGCCCCAGAACTGATGCAGCGCATTGAATCAGCCAGGGGCGACGAGCACGAGGTGAAGCGTGTGGCTGTAGCGTTCCATCGGGAGCTCATCCGCAAGCTTTTTTCTGTTGGTGCAACAGGCATCTACTTTATCACTATGAACACCGAAGGCGTTATCGCAGCCATTGTCAGGGGCATGGATCTCCCAACTCATCGTGCGTTCCCGTGGAAACCGTCCGAGAACGAGTTTCGCCGAGGCAAGGAAACCGTTCGACCGATTCATTGGTCATCACGGGTAACGAGCTACATGGCCCGCACCGCGACGTGGACCGACTTTGCTCCGGGAGAGAAGTGGCTATCGGCAGCGGCAGCAGCAGCAGGAGCGGCACCACCAGTGGCAGTGGACGCTGGCGGATACCACGCACGCCTCCTGCTGCGCAGTCGAGCCAAGCGGTGCACCCAGTTTCTCACACTCGGTGCTGCTGCGGATCTGCCTAGTGGTCTTGCTGAAATTTGCCGTATCTTTCTTCGTTTTCTTGCTGGTAGTGGCACTCTTCCTTGGGCTGATGAGCTTTCTGGAGAGACGGAGTACGTGAATGAGATGATGCTGAAGCCGCTCAACGCGCGCGGGCTTTACACGATCAACTCGCAGCCTCAAATCAACGGCGTTTCGAGCGCGAATAAGGTTGTGGGATGGGGACCTGACAAAGGCTACATATACCAAAAGGGCTACCTTGAGTTTTTCTGTCCCCCAGCGCTGTGTCAGACAGTCTTTACCACGCTGGAGAGGTACGCCTCTTTGCAATACATGGCCATGGATGCAAAAGGTAAAGTGGTGCAAGCGCGTTGGCCGATGGAGACTGCCACTCAACCAGCCATCGCGAGAACAACCACAACGGGCAGTGCTGCCGCTGCTGGTTGTGATGGTGGTGGGAGTGTGTCAGGCAGTGGCCTAGCAGGGGATGGCGAGACATCTACGGGGAGTCTGTTTGGAAGTGGTGTGACCACCGTCACCTGGGGTGTCTTTCCTGGTCGAGAGATTGTTCAGCCAACTATCGTCTCAGTGGATTCGTTTCGTGCGTGGGTGGGTGAGGCCTTTGGGTTGTGGGCTGCCCCCTTTCCCGGCGCGGAGGTGCCAGCCGTGATTCAGCTGATCCAGTCCGAGTGGACGCTACTGAGTATTGTTGATAACATGTTTCAGGAGTCGCCGTCGCCACTGGAGCGTGCGGTGCTGGAGGTGTGCTCCAAGATACCGCCGCTTACCCCTATTGATGCGGTAACGCAAGGAGAGGGCGGAGTAGTGGCTCCTGTGGTAGTAGCTACTTCCACTACTACTAACGGTGCCACAGTGACTGGAGGTGGAGGAGTAGGCTTGCGTACTATAGACACTTCTCTGGGTCTTGCCCCATCTTTGTGGTCTGGGACAACACAAGGCATAGACGCTGGTGCAAGAGAGTCAATGAAGCAGCGTGACAAGGACTATGACAAGGTTGATCTTGACGACTTCCTGAGTCAGCAGAAGAGGCTTCTCTTGAAATCTGAAAGGAAGATGAATTCATAAGGAGGAACAGAGCCGCAGAAATGAAAACTGTGGTCGAAAGCGACATCCTTTACTATCAACCCCACTGCATTTAAATGAAAAAGGTAAAAAAAAAACAAGATATATATTTTGCACAATTATACGCAACCTGCTGTCTGCTCTACACTCAAATCAACACATATTGTGAACGTGTTGTCCTTTTACACTCGAAGGGTCGCTTAAATGAAAAGAAGGAAAAAAAACATGATGATAGCAGCGCAACAATATTGAAGGAGACTTGTTTGTCTTTATGTTTTCATCTCTAGCTATTTGCGTGATTATATCTTACCTCTTTTCTCTTTTTTTATTTGTCTTGTTGATCTGATGTTCATTTTTTTTTTTTTTTTTTTGGAAAGCACATACAACATTGACAGACACTCAAATTAGGCTTTTTCTCGCATCCTCAAATTGCTGCCAACGGAAGGAAAGTGTGTGTGAGAGAGCGACAAGGGTGAGGAAGAGGAAACATTATCAAAATAAGAAGAGAAGCAATAGTAGTAACAAGCTCTGTCCATTATGTTTCAGAGCGAACTCGAGAATGTTCTCCAAGGCGCCCTCAGCCCGGAAAATGCAACACGTAGGCTGGCTGAGGAAGAGCTGGAACGCCTTAGCAGCCTCCCCGGTTTCTACGAGGAGCTTGCCTGCTTTGCTTCCTTTGCGAGAAAGACCGCTCCGCTCAGTATTCGCCTTATTGCCCTCTCCGCTCTTAAGCAGAAGGCTAGCATGATAGAGCTAGACACCACGTTTGCTTCTGTGGTGGGGCTGCTGCTAGGTGCTTTGGAGGAAAGTGTGCAGGGGAGTGCAGGCGATGCTGTCGCCAACAACGGCACCTCACAGGCCCTTGTGAAGCAGGTGGCGGCTGTTGTCGCTAAGATGTTAAGTCGCCTAGAGCTGCAGCAACAGCAACTGAGCGAGTCCGAACATGTAAGTGAACGTACTCCAGATGAAGGCGGAGAAAGCACAGAGATTGCGGCAGCGTCAGCGCTGTTTAATCAGTGCCTTGGTGAAGTTGGCGCTCGCACACAACGCGCCGTGTCACAGGCCTCCCCTCTGGCAGTTCAGCAGAGCTATCTCATCCTGGCTGAGGAGCTGCAGGAAACGTGCTCTCATGGGAAGCACGCTGTCAACTCGACTGTGATGGAGGGCATGCTCTCTCTGGTGTCCCCGCTGCTGAGCATAGCAGTGGCGGCTCCGGTCGCAGCTGCAAGTGGTGGTGATGACTGTGGTGACGCCCTTTCGCAAGTAAGACTTGCTGCGCTGCAGCTCGAGGTGCAGTGTGCTGCTGTTCGTGTGGTGCAGGAGCAGTTTATGTGGGCTATTGTGCATACAGATCGCAAAGGTGACATTATGCGTGAGCTCCGACGCCTCTTCGACAGCTACTACTCTGATCTCAAGCAACGAATGTTTGTGCCCTGTAGTCAACTCTTGCGAGGACAGAAGCTAGTGCCAGCGGGTGAGGGAGGTGCAATTGGCGGTCACAGAAACATTAGTCTCTTACAGCTGGAGCTTTCATTTCGAATTGTGGACTTTGTTGCCGATGTGCTTGCCGCTGCCCGGTGGCTGAAGGCACATGCAGATGAGGCTACGCTCACTGCGCTGCTGGATTCTTTACAGCGTGATGCGGAGCTGTATCACGCAACGCTTGCTACAGATGATAGCACGCACAATGGTGGTGGTGGTGATGAGGAGGGAGACGAAGAAGAGGAAGGCGCGGGCTTGCTATCACAGCACATCGCCAAACGATGGACGTTCTTTACGAGTCTTGCAATGCTGCCGTCCTCACGTTCGGTGTTTGTCGCCGCCGTAGGGTCTGGTGGTGGCCTTGCCTTCTTGCGTCTTATGGCTGCGTACGCGTATGTGTCTGGCGCTGAGGCGATCTCGTGGACCACGGATGTGAACGAGTACCTCAGGCGCGAGGAGGAACGCAAGGATGAACTCTGTTGGACTGTCCGTGACCTTGCTACTTCTGCCTTTGAGCAGAGCGTGTGCTCTCTTGGCCCCATTTTTATTCATGCTGCTCTTGAGTACCTGCATGAGCTGCTGTACACTGATGGTAGCAGCCCGGGTGAGGCACCACAGCCGTGGCGGGAGAGAGAGGTGGCCCTTTTCTTTTTTGAGCAGGTGCTTGTCAAGTGCCGTCGTGAGCTGCGTGCGTGTGGCGTGCCCGACTTTGGCCCCCTTGCGCAGCTGCTTCTAGAGCGCGATGCGGGTGGCCCCCCTGTGCTAGCGGCTCGCGCTGTTTCTTTGCTTGCGGCTATTGTGCGGTTCATGCACGATACACGGAGTCTTTGTCTCTCTCAACGACACCAGAATGGAAACACGTCTGCTGGAAGGAGAAACATATTGCCGGAGGAGGAGGAGGAGGTGCCTGCTGCACCACCTGTAGGACTCGTAGTGCATATTACTATCGAATCTCTTGGGGGCTCTGCCACTTCTGCTCCCACGCCACTCGTGCAGGTTGCCGCTTGCCAGTTGCTGCTCAGCTGCCTCAGTCTTTGTGATGCATCTGTATTTCGCAATGCTTTCGCTCAATGCCAGAAGTCCCTTCTTGGGTTGTTAGCCGAAAGCCGCTGTGATGAGGAAACTGGCATTTCTCAGGACTTTCTTTACTTGGTACTTGAGTGTCTGACAGCGTGGATGAAACGACACGAACGAGAAGAGAGAAAAAGGCAGCATCAGCAGCAGGGAGTTGCTCTTGATGGACTTGCACCGCTTGACCCAGCAGCGGTAACCGTACTGTTTGACTGCTGGCGGCGTCACATTGCAGACCCTAACATGGGCGAGTGCCTTCTCCCTCTCTTTAAGCTCCTCTGTGCATCGCCCTCTGACGCGTATAGCGGCTCCCCAAGCGCAACTGATGCTGCCTTAGTGGCACAGCTGCCATGGATCACGCGAGTGCTCTCTGGCAACTGCGGTCCTGCGGAGTACTGCGCCGTACCTCAATTCATTCAACTTCTTGCGTGCTTGTTTCGTTGTGGATCAGCGTGGGTAGCAGCAGAGGCCGCGCGTACAGTTCTGAGTGATCTTTGCACTCTGCTGCTCTATACAGATGAATCCTCAGTGCTAGACGCGTCCTCACGTTGTCTTGCCGCGCTGCTCCGCCGCTGCCCGGAGGGAGCGTGTGTTGAGGTGGCACTGGCCCCGTCTCTAATTGGGCCGTGGCTGCTGAGTGCTCCACCAGCAATGAACGTGCTAAGGGGGAATGCTGCCATGGAGCGTGGCCTTCAGGAAGAACGCTGTTGCTATCCTCTTTCCTATGCTATGCTCGCCGTGATGCTGCGCATGCTGTCTCCCGAGTTGGGAGAGACCATTCTTCTCAATGCCGGCAGTGCACTGGTGGCTGCGGTGGAGTGCGCGGGCCAGTTCCAAGAGGTGCAGGTGTGTCTTTTGATTGAACGCATCGTGGACCGCCTGGCGACTGTGCGGACTGATGTGGCGGCTCAGCAGCTTATTGCCCCACTTGCTGCGTTACTCAAGTTATACCCGCAAGCATTTTTGCACGCTCTGCTGGAAGCTGGACTGGTCGAAGTTGCTTTTCAGCAGTGGCTTCCACGTCTTCCGAAGTTGGAAGGATACCACGACATGCTCGCGTCCTGCAATGCGCTTCTGGGCTTGCTAGTGGCGTGGCCGAGTGATGGGTCGTTCGCTGGCTTTACATGCCAGTGGTTTCAACCATCCTTGGGCAGCGATGCGGACGAAGACGTGCTTGGAGCAACAGGGGGAGCGCAGCATGGAAGGAGGAAGAAGAAGAAGATCAAGTCAACGAGTGCGAAAGCGCGCGGGGTGAAGACCATCACACTGACTCTTGACGCTGCTGTTTTTATTGCGGTTGGTAAGGCGCTGGTGTCGATATTGCGACGCCTAGAAGAAGGTAACCTGCTGGATCTGGAAGACGACCTTGCGAGCGACTTGGATAATGGCAGCGGTGGTCGTTTATTTCAGGAAGATGACGACGACGACGAAGAATTTGAGAGTGCTGAGGATGACGACGACATCGATGGTGATGAATGGGTGGATGATGCGGCTGTCATTGCTGCTGCTACCGTTTCTTCTGGTGGTGATAGCAGCCGATTGACAGAGCAGACGAAGCTTGTGCAAGCGCAAGACGAGGTGCGGCAAACCTTTACACCGATGATGCCACTGGCAAGCCAGTATACTGAGGTTGCATCTCAGCTCTTTTCTCGATCTGAGTATGAGGTCCTTGCTTTGTTTTTTCAAGCGCTGCAGAGTTAAATACTGCTATCAGACGTGCACATGTACACGCACGCCCACAGGGAGAGAGAGAGAGGGAACTATGAGAGTGCTGTACATATTCATATTTGCTATTTTTTTTTTCTTTGACGCTTAAATGCAGAACATAAACGTTTAATATGCTTGTAAAATTACAATAAATGATTATCCCTTATTATTTACCGTTTTGAAGTACTAGCACTTAGACTGGTTGACTGCATATATATGCCTTTCTGCTGTTGTTTATTTTTTCTATTGTTTTTCACTTTTTTTTGCTATTGCTGTATGAAAGTCTCCTTGTGTGTCTGTGTACGTCAAGCGAGAGGAATATACAAAAGAAGAACTATTGTTCAGCTAGACACAACTCCCTCGTTGCTAAGAATACATATACATAAGCCGGGTAACTTTTGCTCTCTTTGACGTCGAAAAAAAAAAAAGGAAGATAGTTTGTCACTGAAAAACGTTTTTTTTTTCTTTTGATTTGTGTGTCTCATTATTGCCCCCGCTTCTTCTTCTTCTTTGTTGCTTTGAGCTCAGCGATGCAGCGACCACGTAAGCTCCATGCGCCGATGACTGGGTACATGCCCCCTATTCATGACACCAAGCAGCGTATTCCTGTCACATGCGAGCCGGCTTCTATCGCTGGGCACAGCGGAGCTGGCGCACTGGAAATCCGACACCCGTCGGGCAACTATACGTTTGTGAATCACAACGCACGCGATTCTAGCAGTCGACGCAGCAATGCCGGCGCTGCCGCGGCGATACTCTCTGCGGAAAACATCTCTTCCACTTCTTCCCCAAACGTACTCACAACACCACCGCCTTTTAGCAGCGGCGCGCACAATCGGAGTGGTGGTAGCATTCTTACTTTTGGCTCTCACCAAGCTTCTTCACACTTCTCTCTTGGTGTGGAAGGCGTTCGCACTGGAGAAGAAGTACTTGTAGAGTCTGCTGCTCCGCGACAGCGCAATGAGCCGCAGCTTCCAGATCAAAGGAAGTCGTCCTCTTCCATCACCAGCTTTGCTGAAAGCGATGAGGTGAAGCAGCTGCGGCGGCGCCTTGCCGTCTCCCGCGCAGAGTGTAAGACGCTGACTGAGCGTTTACAAAAGCGCAAGGCAGATGTGCAACGCGCGCGTGCCCTCGAAATCCTGGCCACCGAAGAAGCCGAGCAGCGCCGCGTCGTACAAGGGGAGTGCTGGGAGAAGCGTGAGGCGGTCGCGCTGAGTTTTGCTACTCGTGCGCTCGTACTTCACCGAAACGCCTTGGACAAGCAGGCGGATGAGGCGCGGCGGAGAGGGGAAGAAATGCAGAGGCAGATGGCAGCAGAAGCGGCCAGTCTCCAAAAAGAGAAGGAAGCCCTGCACCGCCGGTCAGTAGCAGCAGAGGCGGAAGAGCGCAAGAAGGAGTCTAGTGCGCTGGCGGCGCTCCAGCAGCAGCTGGCAGAGGCCAAAAAGCGACTGGAAGAGCAATCACTCTTTCACGCGCGTGAGGCTCAAAGGATGGAAGCGGATCGCATTGAGCTGCAGCACACTCTGTTACGTACTTCTACCGAACTGAGGGAGAAGATTCAAAGGATAGCGCAAGACGAGTTCCTCATTGCCCAGTGCCGATTGTTTGTCAAGAACATTTGCCATCCCGGTTTTAGCGTTGTGAAGGATGCTTCACTGGAGCCAGTGGACAGGAATCGCACTGAGCCCTCTGGCTTTGTACTAGTCCCACTTACTGTGCTGCTGCATGGGTACACGCTGCTTCCAGAAAAAGAGCGTCGCGACGTGATTGACTCCTATGAGAAGAAGATGGCGACAATGTAGGTGAGTACCTCTCAGGAGACGCCAATAAGAGGAGGAGAAGGAATACTATAAAAATTGGCTATGCCACTATGGGAGGTTTCTCACTTTCTCTCTCTTTTTCCCATTTCTTTGCTCTACTGCTTCCATAATCTGTACAGTCTACTTTTTTTTTTTTTTTCTTCTCCTTCTAAAAGAGTAATATGAATGTGTGGCAGTAATGATTTTTTTTTGAAAAAAAAAAAGAATAGAGAAAGACCAGTAAACAAGTGTGTTTCGTTGCAGTTTGCTTTTTTTTCTTCTTGAAGTGTAATCTGGCCGAAATAGACGAATAAATCCACTGTGTCTGGAGATGTATAGTACCATTGCCCGCATCGCATGCATGCACACTCTAAGTAATTTCGTTTCTTTTTGTCGTTGTTGAATTGCAAACACGTTTCCTGCAAAAAAAAAAAAACAGCGAAAATGGGCTATACGCTTATTTTATACTGAGTGATCATCTTTAAGAATTACCATGCATTGTCTGTACTTATTCTTTTCTTGTGCTTTTTTTTTTTAAAAAAAAATTCTCTTCCTCGCTCTCTCTCTCTCTCTCCCTTTTTCTGTGTGCACATGATAATCAGTTTTTACAACAACACAAGAATAAAACATATTTATATTTGACCTCGCAACAGAGTTGCACATTTTTTTTTTTTTTTACCGTCGCATATATTTTAATTTCTATTTTTACTTTTTTGTTACCGTTTCACAATGCTCCGCAACGCTATCCGTCTTCAGGCTAAGGAGGTTTGCTTCGGCGACAAGGCCCGCCGCTCCATGCAGAAGGGCGTCACTCGCGCCGTTGCCGCTGTGGCTACCACTATGGGTCCCAAGGGCCGCAACGTGATCATCGAGCAGACCTACGGTGCTCCCAAGATCACCAAGGATGGTGTCACTGTTGCACGCGCGATTGACTTTGAGGATCGCTATGAGAACATGGGTGCCCAGCTTGTGCGCCAGGTGTGCAATCAGACCAACGACCTCGCCGGTGATGGCACGACGCTTGCTGCTGTGCTCGTTGACAGCATCTTCGGCGAGGGCCTCAAGTGCATCGAGCAGGGCATTAACCCCATTGACATGAAGCGTGGTATGGACGTGGCTGTGGACTATGTGCAGACCAGCATTCTCAAGCAGAGCCGCCCCATCAAGGGCACCGAGGATATCATTCGCATCGCCACCATCTCCGCCAACGGTGACTCTGAGATCGGCGAGATGATCGGCAAGGCCATGGAGAAGGTTGGCCGCGATGGCGTGATCACCACCAAGGACGGCAACACCCTTACCACTGAGCTGGAGCTTGTGGATGGTATGAAGATTGACCGCGGCTACATCAGCCCCTACTTCGTGACGGACCCTAAGGGCTTGAAGGCCGAACTTGAGAATCCACTGGTTCTCGTATCCAAGAAGAAGATCCAGAGCATCCACACCTTGCTTCCCGCCCTGAACTACGTTGCCCAGAACAGCCGCCCGCTTCTGATCATTGCCGACGACGTCGAGAGCGAGGCTCTGACCACCCTCATTCTCAACAAGCTCCAGGGCAAACTCAATGTCCTTTGCATCAAGGCCCCTGGCTTTGGTGACAACAAGTCTAGCTTGCTTGAGGATATTGCCATCTTCACTGGCGCTCAACTCATTGGCGACGAGGGCACTGGCCTCGAGCTGGACGCTGAGAACTTCGATCCTGCCATCCTTGGTAATGTCAAGAAGGTTACCACTGGAAAGGACGACACCGTGATGCTCAACGGTGGTGGTGATGCCGCCGCTGTGGGCGCGCGTGTGGAACTGCTCCGTGACCTCATCAAGAATGAGTCTGTTGAGTACAACCGCGAGAAGATCCAGGAACGCCTCTCCAAGCTGAGCGGCGGTGTTGCTGTGATCAAGGTCGGTGGCGGCTCCGAGGTCGAGGTGAGCGAGAAGAAGGACCGCGTGGTGGATGCCGTGTGCGCCACCCGCGCTGCCGTGCAGGAGGGTATTGTTGCCGGTGGCGGCGTTGCTCTTCTCAGGGCAAGTCACGTTCTTGACAAGCTTGTGGACAATGAGGCGCTGTCCCGCGACCAGCGCACTGGTGTTGCCATCATCCGCAACGCCATCCGCCTACCCGCGATGAAGATCGCCGCGAACGCTGGCAAGGAGGGTGCCGTGGTCATCTCCAAGATTCTTGAAAATCCTGACCCCGCTATTGGCTATGATGCGCAGAACGACCGCTACGTGAACATGCTTGAGGCTGGTATTATTGACCCAGCCCGCGTTGTGCACGTTGCTCTCGGTGACGCTGCCTCCGTGGCCAGCCTCATGATGACTGCGGAGGCCGCGGTGGTCCAGGCTCCTAAGGAGAAGAAAGGTGGAGGGAAGGATTCCTCCAAGTCGGCATCTGCTTATGCCGAGGAAGACGAGGGACTCGGTCTCTACTGAACACCTGAAGAAGGGTGAAACAGAAGGAGGGGAATAACCGTGTGAGGGCGAGTTTATTTTGTTCTTTTCTGAACGAGTTTACTCATACTGAGAAGGAGCATATTGAGGGATGTTTGGTACATGACTCTTTTTTTAAAAGTTTATTTCTGTTACTGTTATTTCTCTCTCATTTGCGGTTGAAGACGCCAAAGGAGGAGGAATAATAAGTAACACAATATCATGCTAGCATTATTTCCTATTCATGAGTATGTGTGTGTGTGTGTGTCTGGAGGAGGGAGAGGGAACCTGTCTCTTAACACATTCAATCAGCTGATATGCTGTTGAATGAAACGTGAGACACTTTTTCAAGACGTGGACACATTTTTTTTGGTATTACAGAACTCTTGGAATTCACGGAAGCGCGCCTTTAACTTTTCTTTTTCTTTTCTCCCCTTTTTTTTGATGATAGGCATGTTGAGAATGCGCTCTACACAGATATGAAAGTAATGCTGTTCGCTATATTATAAAACTTTTCAACTTCAATATATATATATATGAGATGATAGGATGGAAATCGAAACGAGCAAACGAAAGACGATATTGTTGTTTCAGATCTTTGTGCCATTCTTTTAACACATTACACCGCTTAACACCCGCTACGTGGTCATACTGAGATGATCATCCATATATACAATACCTCGTGATCTCTTCCCCTCTTTTTCACTTCTGAAATCTATTTTGTATACCACATTTTTTAAGGATTCACAAACCCTTTTAGCGCTTTACACACTTACACAACTAAAAAATATATTTTCTCCTTAATTCAAACTATTACATTTTTCATTATTGGAATATGCTCCGCAACGCTATCCGCCTCCAGGGTAAGGACGTGCGCTTCGGCGACAAGGCCCGCCGC
>JASANZ010001903.1:0-23404 GCA_030849805.1 Sergeia podlipaevii | reverse complement strand
GGGGGGGGGTACTGATGTCGCCTAGGAAACACTAATTAATGTTATTCTCAAATAATAATAGTAATGACAGAAAAATATATATTGACAAATGGATCGGTAGGGGTGGAAAAGAAAAAGCGAAATTAGGGGAAAGAGATTTGAGAAGGAAGGAGGGGGAGGGGTGAGGAGGGGATACATAAAACAACAACATTTATGCAGTGTGCCCTCTCTCTCTCTCTCTCCCGTTCGTATTTTCCTTAGTGTCTCGTCAGCAATCATGACCAGCTACAACACGTTTATGCACCACAGAAGAACATTAACAACAGCAACAATAATTATAATAATAGTAACGATCAGAAAGGAGGAGGATGACTATCCAGCACTCAAGCCACATTTCACGCATGTACACATTACGCACATTTCACACTGATAAAAGGATCTTTATGTCCACGAGAGCAATTTTTTTGTAATTCTTTTTAGATAATGGTAGCAATAATAACAATAGTTATCCTCTCTCTCTCTCTATATATATATATATATATTTTAAAGAGGAAGAAACCGCTACTGATAGGCGTAGTAAGAGAACTAACATCAACGACGACCATAGTTATAGCAACAATGAGCAAAGCAAAGCAAAAAAAACAAACAAACAGAAAAATAGAACTTCCATTCACATAAACACAAATAAAAAAAAGAGGAGAACAGAAAAACTCTCTCTCACATACACACACACACACACACACACACACACAAGATAATATCACAAAAGCGAGGGAGAATGCGTTTTGAAGATGCGATAAAACAAAAAAAAATCATTTTCCTTGATTCTAGAAGCATACACACATACATGCAGATATATATATTCATATATATAGGCTCAATTGCTTTTCGCTACTCTTTGCATTTAACATATATATTTTTTCATCTCCATCTTTCTCTAAGATGCTTCTACAATGTGACACACACACACACGCCCCCCAGTCTTACATCTTTCTTTTGTATTTATGAAAGACGGAGGACACACGCACACAAACACACGCACAGACACATTGTATGGAGGGGCCCCATGAAGCCATCTTATAACGAATGATTTTTTTGAAAAGAAAAAAATTTCTCTCTCTTGACTTCTCTATTTCATCATCAATACAAAAACACCAAAAATAGCAATGCAAACGCAATATAGGTGTTTCAGCACATCAGCAGCTACACACACACACACACACACACACACACACACACATACTACTACTACCACCACTACTATGTGTAAAGAGAGAGAGAGAGAGAGAAAGCAATTAGTAGTAGGAAGTGGTTGCGGTAGCAGTGTACGTTACAAACTTTGTTTCCGCCGGCAGACTCATGCCGCTCAGCTTCGAAACATTATCACCCTCTAAAAACTCCATTTCCTCGCTTCCAACGCCAGCTTGGTCCTCCCACTCTTCGGTTCGCGAGGTGCGAGGCACCGACCTACTCAGTTGCTGCTGTTCTTGCTCTTGCTGCTCAAGCTGCAGCTCATTATGAGCCATTTCCGCCATGCCATCGCCACGGTTTCTCTTCGGAGTAAGGATGTTGCTGTGGTAGGCACCACTAGAGATAATGCTTCCGGCACCTCCACCACGTGGTAGCAGCACGCCTTCTCTGGCGCCTTCGCCCGCAGCTATCACATCTCCGTTCAACTGTTGTTGCTGCTGCTGCTGGACCTGACGCATACGCATGACATTGAAAAAGTTATCGTGGCGTGGACGACGCACAGGACCGAGCAGCGCGGCGGCAGCAGCAGCAGCAGCAGGAGGAAGAAAGCCAGGGGGATGGGCACCACCCAGTTCATCACTCAGCTCACTGTCACTATTGAAATTATTCAGGTGTGATGAGGGAGCCTGTTGCTGCCGCTGCTGCTGTGGTGTAGAGGCGCTCATGTCGGTGCCACTGACTGAGTTGGAGGAGTGGCTGTAGTAGTCATCGCGCTGCGAGAGAGGTGTAATAGACCTCTGAGCGTATTTGATGGACACAAAGCCGTTGTGGATGGAGGGTGCGCTGCCAGTGCTGGTCTGACGCTTCTGCTGCTGATGATGCTGCTGATGATGCTGGTAGTAGTGGTAGTGAAGGCCTTGGCGTACATACGAGGCGCTGCCATCTGTCGTAACTTGTGTGATCGTGGAGGAGGTCTCACTGATCGAAGACGTGGACGGCAACTCGCCACTGAAGCGCCTTGCTGCAATCAACTTACTGCCACTACCGCCGCTGGTCCCACGGCCACCACCACCACCACCACGTGGAAGACCGAGGCCAGACTGGGCATGGGCACTACTGCTTGTACTGCTACTGCTGTTACTGCTTCTGCCATCGTTGAATCCGCGACCGCGAAGGCTTGCAGTGATCATCGTATGCGCAGGGCGGGAGCACGGGTTCAGCCAGTCCTCCCCCGCTTTATCAGAATTGCCCTCACTTGCTGAGGTTTTGCTTCTCTTTTCCCCACTGCTGCCGCCACGGCTAGCCGCTGCTGGTGCTGGCGCTGGCACCTCCGCCTCGCTCCCTTTCTGTGCCGCCTTAAAGATCGCCTGGACGTTGAATTTGATGAGCCAGTCTGGGATGGTGGTGGCAGGAGCGCTGTACTGCCCCGTGACGTCTTGATGCGGACGGAGCGTGGCAGACTGACTACGCCCTTTCCTTTCTTCCAGTTGCTCCTGCTGCTGCGGTTGTACCAGTTGAGTGGAAGCGCGCTTGCGGGATGCGGGCTTTGCGTCTAGCTTCGCTTGTTTATCATCAATAAGTGTTTGTGTCAGCTGCTGTGGCTCCAGCTGTTGTTTCTCTTCTTCTTCTTGCCGCTGCTGCTGTGGCTGCTGTGGTGCCGCGGCGTTAGTGGCGGTCGCATCGCGGCTGACGCGACGAGGGCGAGGAGGCGGGAGTCCAGTCCGTGAAGATTGCCGTGGCGGTGGCACCGGCGTGCGGGACGGTGGCGATACACTCTGCTGCTGCTGTTGTTGTTGTAAAGTTGGAACGTTAACTTCCGTAATCTCTGGCAGATCTTTCAGCTGAATAGAGGACTTGGTAATGGACTCATCAGGGACGGATATCCTCTCCATCAAGGCAAAGGTTTCTGCTTCACCGAGTGACACTCTCGCTAAGTTTTCCTGCGCAGCTACTACGACAACAGGGGCGAATGGTTTCTTGGTAAACGTTGAGACGGTAGGGGCTGGCGGCGCTGAGGAGGGCAGGGGCTGAGAAGCGGACGGTTCAGAGACGGGTTTCACGTAGTTGTCAGTGATCTCGCACGCGTCCAGGTAATTGTATCCACCCACAGGAACGAGACCAATTTGAGGGAGATAATAGTCATACATGTAGTCGTCGTCACTTAAGCTAGAGGCGACGTCGTTGTGTGGACTGCCTCGAGACATGTTCATTTTTTTCTTTGCTCCTTTCTTTCTATCTTTGCTTCTCTAGTTGTTACTAAGGCTATCGGAAATCGCAACTTCACCCCACTCGAGAAGCAGAAATGGCTTTGTGGAAGCAAAAAAACAACAATAACAAAAGGAATCCCCCCCTCCTCTCAGCAGGAGAGAAGAAATATATGTTGTGAGTAATAGCGATACAAAGAAGAGAGAGAGAGAGAGAGAGAGAAAAGAAAAAGAAAAAGAACTCGGTGGGTTCTTTCTCTCCTTTTTTTTTGTTTGTTTCTCCCCTTCTTCTTATTAAGATTGCGGCGTGATAGTCAAATATGAATGAATGAATGATACGTGCACGCGTGGTGGCGCACTATGATCGTATGAGAGAGAGAGAGAAGAAGAAAAAAAAAAGAAACTTTACAAAAGTATGAGCACAGCGTGTATGTGCAACTTAGCACGTCCTTGAGCTTCTTCTTTTTTTTCGCGTGTGTAGTGGGTTTGCTTTAATTTGCTTTATCCAATAAATTCCCTCTCACCCTTTATTCTCTGCCTCTTTTTTTGGTCTTAAATATATCTATATTTGTATGTACTGGGACTTGAGATAGAAATTGACTAGATCGCTTTGGCTATCTTTATAATGATTCCAATCTATTTGTTTTTTTTTTCCTTCTCCTTCGCAAAAGTGATGTAGACGAAAAAAGAAAAAGAAAAAACGGCAATGCGAGAAACAGTTAAGAACAAAGAGTGACCAAGTAAAAAAAAAAGGGACAATCATATATATATATAGAGAGAGAGAGAGGACTTGGATCAGGGTGACGACAAGTCGCACGCCGATCAATAAAAAATGTGCAATAAGAGAGTGCCAAACACTACTTCAATCAAACTTAAACAATGACAAAAACAACAATAAAAACGTATATATTCCCCCATCTCTCTCTGCTCTGTTGTTACATCTTCGTGTTCCGGAGGGCAGATATCGCCACCTCAGCTGAAGCACTATCCGCATCCCGCCGGGTGTTCCACCACCGTGTTGCCTTGAACCGCGCCACACCGCCCTTTTTGTTTAGCAGCGGTAGCTCTACCATCCCTAGATAGTACTTGGGGCCCTTGCGCGGTTTGTTGTTGTTGTTGCGCATGTTTTTACTCGCCACTCCCATCTGCTCCAGCACCTCTGGTGGCAGCTCCGCCTCTGCCTTTTCTTCTGCAGTGAAGATGCAACTCTTGGCAACGGGGGTGTGCGGCCAGCGCCGCTGGCATTCCTCCTCAAGCTCCTCCTTGAGAAAGCGCTTACGGTGCATCTCCTGCTTGATCTCAATCACGTCCTTGCGGGGCCCTGTGATGACATTACCGCTCGTGCCTTGATTAAGACGTGCATTGCCACCACCACGACCTACCGCTGGCGCTGAAGCTCCTCCTCCAGCTCCTCCAGATCCCTTGCTGCCTGCTTTCGCCACGTCCGTTTCGCCTGATTTATCTGTCGATGCCGACGCTACCGCAGCGGGAGACGCATTTATATTATTCTTTTTAAGATCGCGCCGCGCGCAGCCGGTGATGGTGCCATCTGTAAGATTAAAAACACTGCTGCCCAGTGCGTTGCCACTGACGGGGGCCCCACCGCTGCCACTCCCGTCGTTGCCCCCCATCAGCTCCTTCACGACCACCCATGCGAAGCGGAGCATATCAAGCTGCACGTAGTTAAAGTGTACCAGCTTGGAGCGGTCCTCGTAGTACACGAGAAAGTGGTTGTGCCCTGGAAGCAAAGAGAAGTACGCCGTGGAGTTGGTGACAGTGGTAGCACTCACGGAGGTTTTCTCTCCGGGCTGTGGGGCGAAGGAGGGCTGATGCACTGCCCTGTAGTCACCTTCGACCTTGCTCCGCGTAACTGCGCGGGGACCTTTAGGGGTTGGAAAGGAAATAGATTCCACGCAGTGGTATGGCTCCTCATGCTTGGGAATGAGCTTGCTGTTAATAGTATAAAAGGTCTTAAAAAGAGACAGCAGCTCAAGCGCGGAGCGGACGTCCTCGCTCATGTTCGCAACGCCACTACTACTACCACTACTACCTTTGATATTGTTACTATCACTTCCCTTTCCTTCTTCTGCTGCCGCGGTGCCGCGCATCTCATGCGCTCGTGGCTGCCGCGGGATCCACCCTGCCAGCTCGTACACTGGCACCAGCCAATGTAGAGCACTGAAAATCGTGACAGCGCGGTCTAATGGGAGGTCGACTGATACTGCTGCTGTGGCTGCGCCGTCACCATTGTTGTCCTTCTTTTTGTTCTGAACGGCACTCTCCTCTGCCTCAGCCTCAAGTCGGGTAAAGAGAATGGGGTAGCTGAGAGGCTCCTCTGGGGGCGGCGGGGCCGTCCATCCGGCCGATGATGCCAGAGGAACTGTTGCTACTGTTGCCATTGAACAAAGTATAGGAGAATAATGGACACAAACCCTTCAGGCAAAAAGATAAAAACGAGAGTAAAGCTTCTTTGTTTAAATCAACATTTTAAAGGAATGCATATATGCGAAAAGAAAAAAATATCGTAGTACAGTGAGATATTTTATCAAGAGAGACAAAAAGAAGCAATCATCAGCGTAAATACGCGACCTATAAAGTTGCCCCACAACAGTGGCAACCATAGCTCATCTACCCTTCCC
The DNA here is from genome assembly GCA_030849805.1 of Sergeia podlipaevii. Classification (NCBI taxonomy): domain Eukaryota; phylum Euglenozoa; class Kinetoplastea; order Trypanosomatida; family Trypanosomatidae; genus Sergeia; species Sergeia podlipaevii. The sequence goes on along the minus strand of JASANZ010001903.1, from coordinate 17,391 downwards.
TTCCTCCTCCAGTCTTTCTCTCTTTCTTTCTCTCCCTCCTTCTTCCAATTATACGATCGAGAGAAAGGGAGAAAAACAAAGCGCGAGGCTAGTGTGTTGCTACTCTTTGATCTTGCTCGCCAAAATATCGTTATCAATCCAATCCTTTCATTCATTCATATTTTTTTCGCCCTTTCGTTTTGCATCGTCCTGTTTCATAAATATACAAATACATATGAACGCAGTTAAGCTGATAAGCGTCATGTTTCTCCGTTGTATATATTCACCCCTAGCAAAATCAAAAAAAAAGAAGGCCAAGGTTATAGGGAGGAGAGCAACAAAAAGAAAAAAGTAAAGGAAGGTGAAGACAATAGAAAGAATAAATTGTGAATAACACACTTACACAGGAGCACTCCACTCGCTCCGTATACCCTGTGTAGTATAACTTGAATGAAAGTCTCTCTTCCTTTTTCTACTTCGTTCGCATGTATGTACCCCATCTCCACCCGCAAACCATCCTTTCATTCCTATCCCCTGCTGTATTTCTGTTTCTTCCATGTTGGCCACCATTTTTTTTTTTGTTTCATTCATATCATTCGTCTCTTATCACTCCTTTCTCCTTCATATTGCAAAAAAAAAGTAAGTAAAAATAATAATAGTAGAAAGCAACAACAACAACAACAACAACAACAGAAGAAGATAGAGAGAGAGAGAGAGAGAGTGGGTGAGGGTTCCTGCAGTACATTAGTGGGGTGAGAGCATGTATTACTTTCCCACAGTTTCGCACACCCACGCACGCACACACACACAAAAGAAAAAACTTGCCTTTTTTTAAAACAAATTTTTTTTTTCGTTTATATAATGTGGCGCCGCCTCTGTTGTTGGTAATTTTTTTTTTTCCATTTCTCTGTTGACTTGAAGAAACCCACAGCAGGCAAATAATAATAAAAATTTATCAAAGTAAAAGCGCAATATTATATATATATAATATAAAATAGCCAACAGACACTAACACAAGAGACAAACATTCTACATCACATACTAAGTACCATTTTTTTTTTGTTTGAAGGAGAAAGAGAAACAAAAAAGGAACAATTTAGGGCCATTAAACATATACACGCACACATGCGCGCAAACATGAAAAGTATATTTAAGTAAAATGAAAGAGCAACTCTTTCTTTCTTCTTTTCTTCTCGTGTTCACATCTCCTACGCATATTTCTCCTACATCAACTTTTCTTTTTCTAGTAGACGCGATGGAGAAGAGTGAAAGATAGCTGCAAATCAAATGAAGATATACCAACTAACATATAAAAAGTAACATGTGTGTATGTGCATTTTGGAACAAGTGGGTTCATGAGAATATACACGCTATATAAAAAAAATATGCATTTATGTATATATGTTGCTGGTTAACGTCAATAGAAAAGAATGAGAAATGTCATTTTTCTTTTGTTGTTTGAAAGGAAAGAAGATGAACATGACGACGATAATAGCAATAGCAAAAAATAAAAAAAAGCAAACGACAAACCGTAAAAAAAAAATGCGAAAATAACAACAACGCACTTGAAAAAAGAATTTTCTGAAAAAAAAAGAAAAGGAAGAGGTATCGTAGAAAGCTCATGAGTATCATCATCAATTTTATCTTTCCCTTTCCACCCTTTTTTTCTTCTTCTCCTTTCAAACCAGTAAAGATGAAGAGAAAGAGAGAGAGAAAGAGAGGGTTAATGCGAATATTCGCTGTACGCTGTGTGTAGCACGATGAGCTCCATCTAATATGTTTTTTTTTTCCCCTGCACACCACACCAACAACATTGCTGCTCTTCAATAGAAACACACGTACGCACAATACATAAAGTACTTTACTCTCCTCCAAACAGTCTCCATATATATGTTTAGTAAGACTAATAGTACAAACTTATATATTTTTTCAACTTTGTTCTTCTCATCACCCTGCTTCCAAATACAAATTCCTATTTTTACTTTAAACTGATTAAGCGGAAAGAAAAGAAAACGGCACTTCTCTTCTCTTTCTGCACGTACGCTACTGAGAGATTACGATCGAACAACAACAATAACAAAAATCAAACGAAAACATAACATATAATGCAGCACAGAGGGAGGGGGGAGGGGGAGAGAGGGACAAACAGAAAATGCATGTATAGAAAAAAAAAGGAGAGGGGGCTCACGCATAATATTGAGGAAAAAAAAACAGAGAAAAGTAGGAAATGAGGAGAGGTACAAAATAAAAAAAAGAACTACAGGTCAAACAGTGCAGCATGACCGTTGATCTCTGTTACTCGTGTTCCCCTTCGTATTCTCAAGGTTGTATAAAACAATAATAACAACCAAATAAAAATACAAACAAACACCAATAGTCACGCACCTACTTGACCATTTCATTTCTTTTTTTTTTTTTCTCTCCCTTCTTTTCCCGTATATTTTTTCTCTCCTTAATGTTTTTTTTTTTTTTTTTTAACTTTCTAAGGAAGCCTGTTCTTTCTATCCTCTTCGATATTAAATAAACTCACGCGCGTATATGTTATTTATGCATGTATGCAATAAATTATATGTAATGAAGCATACATATATACACACACATACATAGGCATACATACACAAACATACATACAAAAAGAGGTTCTCGTACAACTGTTGCTGAAGAGCAAGAGGAGCACATAATAATAACAATAGTAATAGTAAAATAGCAAACATGTGCATACAATTACATGCATGACTCAAGTCTATTTGCCATGATCAAATGCATGCATACACACATGTGCATATGTTTCTCCTCCTTTCCCCCCTTACTGTGTTCTTACTCTTTCTTTTTCTTTAAATAATAAGACTATATATATGTGTATGTATGTATGCTTTGGTTGCTCTTATCTTTCCGTTGCTGCACCCTGGCTTCGGAAGCTAACGCGCACACTCACATACATGTACACGCCCTGAGATTTCTCTCTCACGAGTCGCCTCTACTCTTTCCTAAGAGGACGCATGAGGGTATCCTTGTGCGTCTCGCAGAAGTGATTCCACTCCTCCTCCGAGATGGGCTGGTCCTCCTCACATTTGGAGAAGAGAAATTCGTCAGAAAGAAGCTCAGGCAGCACCTTGGCTTGTATACGCTGAGAGGCGGCAGCAAAGTTGGGGTTGTCAGTGAGGTACTTGGGCATTTTGCCTCCATAGCATTGCGGCGCATCCAGCGCATGCAGCTTACCGCCGTACCAAGAGGGGATGAAGCGGTTGGGGATGTACTCCTCGAGCGCCGCGCGCAGGGCGAAATTCTGGGTGTCGCTCACATCGCTTGACTCATCGTCACTGTTGTCATTCGTGTCTGCGGAAGGGCTGGCGTCGTGCAAGGAGCCGCTATCGCTTCCATTATTCATCTGGTCCATGCTCATCTTGTTCGTCGCGGAGAGCATAAAGATCTTGCGCTGAGTCTGGGGGTCCAACCAGGGCTTCACCAGCTTGTAGATCATGTTGAAGACAAAACCACCGTTAACGATAATGAGACGCTTCATGTTCTCAGGGTAGTAAGCCTGACTCATCATGGAAAGGAGTTTGAAGACCTTGAGGGCATCCTTGCACTTGCGGGAGGTGAGGTGGGATACCTTGACGAGACTCACGTCGACCAGGCAAGCCATACCGCCGCCATTGTCGACAAAGCCTTCGGGGTCGCGCTCGGCCGCCTGGAGAGCCTCGGCCTTCCCGTTGGACGGGTCCGTGGTGAGGTCGATCTTGAGGCCCTCACGGAGAATGTGCTGCTGCTTGTAGTTGATCAAGCGGGCAAGGCGGCGGCCCTTCTCAAGAATGCGGAGGTAAAGACGCGCAAGGAGGTTGCTGTACGGGGGAGTGACAGCGTGAAATTCAGGATTTCGGCAGTCGTATTCACTTTCCACGTAGTGCCAGCGCTTCTCTAGCATGGCGAGATCCTTCGGAGAAGGCTTCTCGTAGAACAGCACGTGGCCCCACTTATCCACGCCACAGCACCACGATGCCCACCCAGACTGCAGCAGGGGTCGTGGGATCTTCACTGGCTTGCTGCTGCTGTGAAGGATGGAGGAGGACTTCTTGCCGATAACCTCCATCGTCTGGCGGAGCAGCTCCTCGCCATCGAGACCGTTAAAGACAGTTTCAACTTCGCGGTCCCACAGAATATGATCGAGGTTATACTTCTCACGAAAGGCGATGTAGTAGAGAAGATCGCGGACGGCTAGTTTCTGATCAAAGCGGCGAGCAATAAGGAAGCGGTAGATGCTGTCGCAGTCAGATGTTTTGTGAACATCCGGAATAGGCATGATCTTCTTGAGCTCGCGGTGGCTCAACAGCAGAGCATTCTCGGGATAGTTGACGTCTTTGGCCACATCCTTGTGCTTCTTCTTGAACTCAGCGGTGTCAGGGTGGTATGGCAGTGTACCGTTGGCGTCGATGTCGCGTTGGTACTTCACCAGATGCTCAAAAACGCTGCGGTTGGCTGCCTTCTGCTCAGGCGTGAAGGAAGTGAGGACGCAGCAGTGGGTTTGCTTTTTGAAATCCTTTTCATACTTCTGAATGCAAAGGTCAAGTTCCGACATGATTCTTTTCTTCCCCTCTTTTACTTTTCTTTTTACACACACACAAAAAAAAAGGACGACGATGACAAGGAGGAGGTTAACAAGGGAATGTATGAATCAGCTACTTTGCTAAACACCTTTTCTTTTTAAAAAATAATGTTCTCACTGTTTGTGGGTATGAACACAAGTACGCTCTGACGTACTGTAGAACAATAAAAATAATAATAATTAGTATTGGAATAAAAAAAGTTGTACACTTCGTGTGTTCAAAAGCGATAATGTAACAAAAAACAAACAACGAAGTTCTTCCTACTTTTTTTAAAAAGCTACTATCCCTTTTATATGTGCGTGCACGTATGCAAACGATGAAAAAAAAATCAAAAAAAAGGGGAAAAAAGCTAAAATGAGCACGTTGATGATGAGAGGGTTTATAGAATCCTTCAAATGAGAAAAAAAAAAAATTATTATAAGAGAATACGAAGTCCTTAAAGCAAAGACAGCAGCCACAAACAAGAGAAAGCTTTTTTTTTTTTTTTGCCTTCGACACATAAAAGACAAGCAATAAAATGAAATTGAAAAACGCTTTTTTTTTTGGCGGCGAGCACATAAAAGTTGCCCTAGTACTTAAGAATATACTTTTCCTCGTCTCTTTCATCTTTCCCTTTCCTTTCTGCATTTTTTCTTCTTTTGCTTTGCTTCTCTCGTTTGCTCTCTTGGAATATGCAGTAGCGAGATAAACCATAAAAGAAAGGAAAGGGAATGAACAGGCAGGGTACATGTACACACCCATATAAATGAAAATATACAAATACGCACTAAATGTGTGCATGCATACATGACTGCCCTAAAGCAAAATAAAAAACACTATAAAATAGAATAAAAAAACACACACACACACGCATTCAGCACCATTTAAAAATAATAGCAAGAAAATACAGAGGAGAGGGGGGAGGGAGAAGTGAAGCAGCAATTTTTTTTCTCCAAATTAATAGCTATACAAACCTATTCAAGTGGCGATGGCCAAACAAACAAACAAACAAACAACAATGATAAATGCAATAATGTATATGAACAGACACAACGTCAAAACAACAAGTTCCTTACTCTCTTTCTCTCTCTTTTTTTCTTCTTAAAAAAGCCCTCCTCTCTCTACATATCGCAGCCGTGTCTAAGTATCCCACAGCTTTCAAATCTGGATCAAAGTACGTTGCGCTGCGCAACTTTAGCGTAGTAACTTTGATTTTTGCTCAAAGATTTTTAGTCATGTAGAAGGAGCAACATCAACACCAACATCAACAACAACAAAAAAGAACATTAAGAGAGAAAAGATGAGTAATTAGATACGTGTATGCGTGTGTATGAATGTATGCAGCAGCAAAACTTCTTTTGACATTGCAAAGTCATTAAAATAATAATAAAAAAAGGAAGTTAGAGGAAAGGAAAAAAAAAAAAGAAGAGAAATGGCTATAAAAAAAAGTGCAAAATGATAACAAAGCAAAAAGATGTTGAGGTGGAGGAGGGCAAAGCAAGCGCGCACACACACACACACAAAAGTTCTCCTCTTCAAGATTGTTTTATTTTGAGATTGGCAGATCGACAGCAGCGACACTAATGAACACAGCCTTCCATTCTCTACTACACATGCTGCTGTCGCCGCCGCCCTATCCCTCTCTCTCTCTATCAACAAAGGGAGAAGGGGAGAGAAGGTTATAGAAAGCCATCAATTGCGTCATTCCTTCCCATACCGCCATCGCTCCCAGTCAACAGTAGCCACAAGAGCACCACAGTCGTCATGACAATGATGGCGGGCAACATGATCACCTGAATCGCTGCCACATTACTCTTTGTCATGATCACATCCGTAATGAAGGACCACATCTTCTGAAAAATAGCAGGCGACTGATTCACCAGGAGGTCGGCCACCAAAGGCGCGACGTGGTTGAGCTGGCGCACCACCTCTATCAACACTGCCTGCAAGGCATGCAATATGGCTACCAAGATGGCAGTGATGCCATGCTTATGCGTGGTGGCGCTGTTGGTGTTCCTAGGACGGAAGGAGCGAGCCCGTCGAAGACCATTGACTCCTCCATCTTGAAACTGCAAAGGGGCTTGTATGTACTGCGGTGGCTGGGCTGTGATGCTGGTCCACTTCCTATCCTTCACCGCGTCATCGTCCGTCTTGCCTGCGCTCTCTGTTGTCGATACAGTGCCCCCGACACGCTCTGAGCGGATCAGGCTAGCCAGACACCGGCTCATTGTACTGAAGGAGGTGTTGATGACGCCATCGCCACCCTGGTCATATTCGTGTACAGCATTGGGCTCCAGAACACTAGGCTGCTCTTCCCTAGAACTTGCCCAGTCTTTGCTTTGCTTTTTGTTATCAGCGCCATAGTCGAATCGTGGCGAGCGCACGGAGCCATCATCTGCCACGTTTGTGGAGTGCGCAGTGTCAGCGGAATGTGTGCGCGGAGCCATACGAGCCGCGGTGTCTGGGTCTAGTGTCTTCGTACGTGCTGCCGTGTATGGTGACATCGCACCCCCCAGCACCTGCGCAGAGCGCGTGACGGGGCAGTCATCACTGTTGTTGTCATCGTCAAGAAGGGCAAGGCCACGACCGGAGCGAACCCCCTCAACGCCAAGGACATCCGTAGTACCACTAGCATCAACAATTCGAGAGGCGGAGTTCCTTTTTGCTGCTGAGGCCGATCCAGCGCTCACGCTGTTCGGGAGGCTGTCCAGAGACAACACAGCCTTGCCAAATGTGATGCTCGAGTTCTTTACAGGCACAATGGTGGAGGAAGTGCTTTCTTTGCCGCTCATGATTATTGGAAGAGCCCCTGTCTCACCACCACCACCACCACTGACCCGCCCAACAGCGGCGCTGTCCTGGCGAATGTGCTGTGGGGTCAGTGGAGTGACAATAGCACGAGCACGAGGCACCGCTTGCGTTTGCGGATTACTTTTATTACTATTAGGGACACTAATTGCAGACTTTTCAAAGGACCCACCTCTGCTCGTCGTCTGGGCCTCTTCAATTGGGCGTGCCACCGGCACAGATAGAAACTGCTGCTGCTGCTGCGATATAGGCTCCTGATGCTCGCGGAGTGGCAGCACGATGGTACCACTACCTACGCGTGCTTTGCTAAATATCTTCGCCGCTGACTTACTCACGCCGTTCGTGCGCGTCGCGGCGTACGTAAGAGGTGCTCCCAAGATGCTCGCCCAATTGATAGACGATGAGGTAGTCAGGGGCAACACAGAAAACAACGAGGACGAGGAGGGTATGGATGTACTCCCCCTCCTACCAGTCGGTGCCCCGGTGCCACCCACAAAACCCGAGTAGAAAAAAGAAAAGGCAGCTAGGCTGTAGTGCGACGGAGCGCTGCCATGAGACCAATCTGCTGCTGCTGCTGTGCCGTGACCACCACTCCCACTGCCACTTCCAGATGTGCCGTACACACGCTGCCAGCGCACAGGGTTGTCTAAGACTGGGGGAATGATACGCATGCATGTGCTGCGTCGACAGCTGCTGCTACTGCTGCTGTAATTGGTATTGTGAACCAGACTATGGCGACGCGCACCGCCGCCGGCAGCAGTATGAGATGCGCTTTCTTTCCCAGATCGCCCTCCATGCGGCTGCTTCTCGCTCCGACTGCCGTCCCACGTCGACCTATCACTCACCCCATCCGTGCCCTCCGTACCAACGTGCTCGACTGCTGCTGCTGCTGCTATGGCCTTTTGTCTCCTCTTTTCTAGTGTCACCACAGCATTAATAAAGGTTGTCTGCCACGCTCTAAAATGCTTCCGCTCACGCACCAGCCACTTGCGAGCGACATCCACGCACTTACTCTCGTCCCCGAGTCTTTCGTAGTACACATAGAGAAATACTGGGCGTTGGTCGCAGCGGTAGGGCTGTTGTTGTTGCTGCTCGAAGGAAGGCACACGAACCACAATTGTACTTCTACTACCAGCAACAGCAGCCCCCCCACCACCGCTGCCACTACTACTATATCCCTGAGGCCCATCCCCGATGGAGGCGTAGGGGTTCATCACTGTTCCCTGTAGAGGGTCCCTCGGGCCATAGGATTCCGTGAAAGAGCTTGATAGATTGGTGGAGGGGTATGTGCCCCTACCCGAGCGGTGCGCTGCTGCATAGTTACCGGCACTACTGCCGCTGCTGTCCCCTATTCCTTGCCATCCTGTGCGGGCGTGCTGAGTGGGCGAATCTGTCTCACGCATGATGCTCATGCGCGTCCTCACAGTCGCCTCATCCTCGTCTTCTGTAGTGGAGTGGGTGACGGGGTGCAGAGTGCGAATACCAGCGCTACTGTGGCCACCACCACGTCGTGTGTCCGCGGCCGTGTCTGGGATGGTGCTAGTGCTACTAGGATATCGGAAGGCATGCGTGTGCTGCCGGGTATAGCCGATGCTAGTGTCGCTGTCACTAGGACCTTTCTCATTGACCGACTTTGCTGTGCCGCGTGTTGACATAGGAAGCGGTGCAAAACCCACTTCTCCCCTTCCTTGTGCGGAAATCCTTTGAGCGACCGTGTCACTATCGCTGAACATTGGCGGACGGCCCCATGCAGTGATGGTCTCCTCACTCCCAGGGCTGTGCTGCCTGCCTGATGATGCTGCTAAAAATAGCCGCCGTGCATATTCATGGTCACACACATCCAGCACAATCTCTCGTCGCTCACCCGGTAGAAGTACGTAGTCGGGGATCACTTCACGCACCAATGTCGGCCGCTCACGTGGTGACGCATGGTTTGCACAGTCCATCAGACTCCCTCCTTTACTGCCAGTGCTACTCTCCGTTTGGAGCCCGTGCGGAGTGTCGCCTTCCCCACCTCCCCCGTTGCCGCCGCCGGCGGCGACGGCGCTACTATTCATCATCAACATGCCAGGAGAGGCCACGTCCTCGCTGCTTGAGAGGTAACTCTCTGGGCGTGTAGAAGGCAGACTGCAGCCGTGCTCTTCCCATATCGCTGCACTCTCTTCCATAACCGAAAGACCACGGGGGCCCGAACTAGCCGTACCACGACAAATAAAGAGGTGGGGATGAGAGGCACGTAGAGAGAAAATAATCGAGCATGGCTGCTCTACCTCACCGGTGTCGGCACCAGAGCAGTTCACGACTTCAACAACGACCTGAGCGGGTTCTACCCGCGGCGGAGACACTTTCAAAAGCGGCATTTATAATGATCTTCTCCTTCTTCGGTTATTTGTGTTTCCTTCCTTTTTATATCCAGTTTGTGTTCTCCTCCCGCCCCCCTTTTTTCTTTTCGCGTGTTTCCTTTTTTTTTTTTATTGCTCCTGTTGCCAAGACTCTCACAGTTGTATGTAAATAAATATATTTATGCACCACCCTTTTTCCAGTCCTTATGTAGGGACACGATTGACGACAGACTAAAGCCCCTTTCTTTTTTTTCTCTTCCTAGAGACTACCCCCACAAATATATATATATATATGTGCGTATATTTGACACACACACACACACACACACGCAGTGAGAACAAAAAACAATGACAACAAAAGAGATAAAGGAAAAGAAAGAAAGAAAGAAAGAAAGAAAAGTACGCAATCCACACTGTCAATAAAATAAAATAAATGAAAAATCAGCTATCAAATATGGCTCAAAAAGGAAGAAAAATGCTTTTTTCAAAAGGCAATTATAGTGATGTTCCTGCGTTACTTTCATTTCTTTTTTCATTGTAAGTTCTCTCCTCTTTCACTCACTCACTCACATATGCGCACCCGGGAGAGCGAGAAAGACATGGATATGCATAATCTATCTATAATATATACACACACACACACATACACTGGAAAAGTAGAGGAAAACCAGCAAAAAAAAAACAACAACAAAGAGAAAATACCTCTTCGTATATCAACTTTCTTCTCTACCAATCTCCGTCCACATATGCCCGTGCTCTCTGTCTTTCTCTCGCCATTGCAATCTCCCACTCACGGCGCTTGCGCTCTGCTGACTGCCGCCGCAACCGTGACGTAGCAGTGTCTCTGTACGCAGATGGCATCGTCGTGGAGTCAAGCCTCGTGCGAGGGCTGTTGCCGCCCGGACCGCAACGCGGAGAAGTACATGTCCTGGCTCCAGGGGATAGAAGTCGTCTTCTTGGTGTAGGCATTACAATAGAATCCGCCTCACTGACATGAATGCTTCGACCTTGGTAGCGGCTTGGAGTCCTAGAGCAGGGGTGGCACAAACCGTCGGGAGCTCCACTACTCTGGCTTCTCGTACTAGCACTACAGCTATTACGAGAGCTGCACACAGGCCCTTTGCCATCACCAATCTCGTACTCACTGCCCAGACGCTGGCGGGCACATGATATAGATGCAGCACGTTGCGCCTGCTTTTGCAAAGAGGATGAATCAGCACTAGATTCAAGTGTGGCCTGCACCACAATCACCGTCTGTGTAGCGGGATGGTACACCTCCCATTCATGACCTTTTCCATTCAAACTGGATTCGCTGAAAATCAGTCTACCTTGGCTCTCATCCACTGTAAGCCGTGCGTCTAGGACCTGGAGGTCTCCCTGCTGAAGGTTTTTGCCAGCGCCACAAAATGAAAGCCGAAGCATAGCTACTGCACCGGAGGGGGGCAGGGAGAATGGGGTATCGCTCTCATCATCATCTTCATACACGAGGGCAGCATGCCTGTGGGAGTGCCAGTGAGGGGCGTACCCCTGGCGCTGCCCAGGGGTCCTTCTACGCTCCTCAAGAGCCTTCGCCCTTTCACGGAGAAACGCATCATGGTATTCGGCCATGCCACGCACTGTAGCATCATGCAGGATGTCAAGATCCTCCACCGCTTTTGCGGCTAAGACACGTACCTCTTGACTAGAATGGCGGCGAAGAGCAATTACCTCCGTAGCAAGTACTTGACGCTGAGCCAGCAACCGGTCTCGCTCTCTGTCTGTTTGCTCTTGCAGTGCATGCAAGCATTGGCGAGTTTTCACGAGTTCCTCAGCAAGTGCCGCTGATGCCGTTCCTGTCGATGTCAAATTGCCACCAGCTGAGTGCGTTGCGTGTGTTTTCATACAAGGCCCGCACGTCCCCTCGAGTGTACCTTCTCCACCGTTGTGATAACCTTTCTGCCGAGGCTGCATCTGCTCTTGACTTTGTATTCCTTTGAGATCCTGCATGCCCTCCTCCACACGGGGTCTTGTCGTGTGACCACCACCACCGCTACCACTACCACTGGCTCTATCCAGGGTTAGTGACCGCATGCGCTGCTCACTGTCCGCAAGCTTCGCTGTGAGAGCAGCAATCTCAGCAAGACGAGTGTCCAGATCTGCGCTCTTGCGCTTCAGCAGCTCCTTCAGTTCCATACACGCCTCCTTCCACTCATTGGCATAATTGGGCTGTGGTGGCGATAGTGGCGGCGTACGGATATGCCCATCTTCTCCGCGACGTGGCTCATCAGCATCCTTCAGTAATGCGCTGGTGACTTGCCGTGGGGAGCTCGGAGTGCGGTCTGTCTTGTAGCTGAGAGACTCCTGAGGAGGCTCTGAGCAAGGCACTTGAGTCGCCTTCACAGCTGGCGCAGTTGCTGAGCGAGGCGAGCGCCTTTCGCTTCCTTCCCTCAGGCTACCACTCATGCCTGACTGCCCGTTGTATCTATCAGAATGATCCTGAGCAGGCGGCTCAGGTGCGTGGCGCGAGGGCGTACAGCGGCGCTCGCTGCTACTGCTTCTGCCGCTACTGCCCATCATCTTACGCTTTTCACGCGTGCTTCTCTCTTTCATCTTGTCCCCCTCTCGCATGTCCTGCGTCAGCTGACTTGACTCCTGCGTCAGCTGCGGGCTCCGTTCAATTGTGAGTGGCGCTTGTGACGTCGTGGTGGTGGGCACGCAAGGAGTTGATGGAGATTGCGCCACACGGAAAGCCGTCTGCTGCCGACGGTGCTCATCGCGTTCTTTTTTTTCCTCCTCCCTGATCCGTCTTCGCGCATCCGCACTGCTCGCTCGCTTCTGTTTATGTGGAAGCCGAGGCGGCGGGGAGGAAGATGCCGGGGAGGGCAAGTTTCCTCCTGAAGCTGCCGCATCGGTGGTGGTGGTGGTGGTGACGCTACCGCCTTCTTTGTCACATGCATTTTCATCACGTAGTTGCTGATCCTGCTGCTGCCGCTGCTGCTGCTGTCTGTTCTTTCTTGCTACTCTTTTTCTTCTTTCGTGCGGTGTGGCAGCGCCGTCTCCAGTGGCGGAGGCAATGACGGCAGCGCTAGATGCAGGGCTGACCATACCTCCCTTACCCACTATACTCTTGCTGCTATCCTGTGCAGCAGCGGTACGGGGCAAGGACAGTTGAGCTTCCACGCCTTTGTCACTAGGAAGGCTCGTACTGGACAAAAATCGAGGACTACGCAGTATCCCCCCTTCTTCTGCCGCTACTGATCTCGTTGTTGCTGCCACTGTTGCCTTCTGTTTCTTTTCTTCTTTTTTTTCTTCTTCTTCGTGTTCCTGCTCTCGTGCACGCTCCCGCAAAAGATGGTAAAAGTAATAGTCCGAGCTCACACGTGGTGGCCACGCCCACCTCGCTGCCGCCGTGGTACCGCTAGAGGAATTCACAACATCTGCTGAGAATAGTAATGAAGGCGGCGCTGCTGCTGCTACTGCTGCTGCGGAGGGAGTTTGGCTTCTATCGCTATTATCTGCAATACTGGCTTGAAGAGAGATGCTGCTGTGGCTAGTTCTTCGCGCAAGTGCTCTCAGTTGCTTAGGATCACTATGAAGATTGTCGTGGCTGCTGACACGAGTACTGGCCTGTGCTGTCGTCGGTTCTTGGCTATTGCATACGCTAGGCATCCGTTCTCAAAAGAATGAGGAAAGAGAGATAAAAGAAAGCTCAACAGAAGAGAAAGAAAAAGGACCAAAGTAGAACAATAACAACAGCAATAATAATAATAGTAATAATAATGATTAAAAAGAGCACCGCTTTTTATCTTTTCTTTCCTTTCCTTTACCCCCTTTTCAGATCTTTACGTTGATGTGTATATGATGTGTATATGGTTGCGCTCTATGCTGTACGTTCTGCAGGTATTGCTGACATTTAAAAAAATAATAAAAAAATAAAGATAAATGAAAGAAAGTCACGCTGATCAGAAGATGACTGCGTGTATGTGTATTCAAGACCAGAGAAAGGTACTAGAACATGTTTAAAAAAAAAAGAGAGAAGAAGAGAGAAGAAGAGAAGTGGCAGCCATATAACACATATGTAGCATACACTAAAGAGTGTCCTGTAAAAAAATAAAATAAATAAATAAAATATTGTTTTACATCAAGAACAAATAGAGAGTGACGACAACCCCCCATGCTTAAAAATAAGTTGACTGTGTGTATATGTATGTATACAAAGTAGAACTGTTTTTCACTTCAAAGTAGTGGCTTGAAGTTTTTTTTTTTTTTCGCTTGTTTGTTTGCTTGTTTCTACTACACTTTGCGAGGCAATGCGTGCGCGCGAGAGGTGAAGCCTCCCAAGTTGATTTACATGTGCGTCAAAAAGTAACATTCCCGGAAATTGCGTAATGATCCATACTTCCCTGACCCTCCTTCTCTTCCTCTTATTCTCCACCCTTGCAGTCCCTTCCTCCCTCCCCCCTCCTTCTCCAATCATCTAGTTAAAAAAGTCAAAGATAATCTAAAATATATATAAAAGCAAACAAAAAGTGCAGGAAAACCCCACAAGAGAGGAATAACAACACATCATTTCACCAAAAGGCCAAGAGGCAATAATCATCATAACAATCATCATCACACACAATGGGATTGAAGAGCCCCTCAATCACACGAAGGAAGAAAAAGAGAGGGAAGCAAGGTCGCGCACTCACATACACACACACACATATATATTTATAACCATACACATACATACAACCAAACGTTTATGCATATGTACGCTGCCACTAACGTCACTCTGTGTAAGCATAACTCAAAAAAAAAAAATACGTATAGTACATCTATTTTCAGTAACTCTCTTCCTCCTACTCCCCAATCCGCGGTTCTCACGGTTCCCACATGCATGTGTGTGACTGTCAATTCATGCGCCTGGAAAGCGAGAGAGAGAGGGGAGGATGCATAATACAAGAGAATACCCTTCAGAGAGTTACTTAGTGGCTAAGTCATAGCCAAAGAGGTAGGCATGATCATCATCTTCCACCTTGTGAAAGGCTCCCGCCCCGAATTGGCGCGTGGAGGCGGTATAACACGCACTTAAGCGAGACCGCTTGTCTCCATCCTCTGCCTTCCATCCTACTACCTGCAGGGATGTGATGGGCCCGGTGGGAAAGCGATGAGATAGAGGGTAACGGTCGGCGCGGACATCCAAGTAGAGCTCAGAGTCCTTCTTAGTGTGGCGCTCCTCCGCTTCTTCGTCTGCAGTCTTCCGAGGCTGCGGAGCCCTCATGCCAGCGTTCACACCATTCCTTTTCTTTTGCGTGCTGTCGCTCGCACTGTCTTGCTGCTGCTGCTGCTGCTGTTGGGAGGCTGCAGCGGCACGCATAAACGCAATGCTCTTTATCTTCGAGAGATCTGCCGCGTCCTCGGCAGCAAACAGCTTGTTCAGTCGAGCAACGTTGTTATTGCTATTGTTATTGCTATCCTTAGTGGCACTGCCTCCTTCTCCATCGTGACTGCTGCTGCTGCTGCTTGCACCACCCCCACGTCCTTGAAGATGTGGATTGGTGCGAAACAGAATTGCATGAATCTCGGGGTTCTTGTCAGGATCAAGGTAGTCCGCACGCCGCTGGGCGTCCCTGGCAAGGGTGCGCTGCAGTGCGGTGATCTTGGTCTGCCCCAGCGAGTCCTGTGGGTCGTACTTGTCCTGCCAGCGCTTGGTAATCTGGCTCTCGCGTGACACCTGATCTTTCCAGCTCTGAGAGGAGGCATGAGACCCTTTCATGCCCATGGCAATAGTTGCACTGGGTTTGTGACTGCGCTCATAGAGGTCGGGGTTAATGCTGTACATGAACTGATTCTTCTTTTTGGCGGACATTTTCCCCCTTTTTCTTGAGTCTTAGAGTAAAACAAAAAACAAACACGCTCTCTTATCTCCTATTCTTTTCTTGATTCCCTTTTTTCAAATGCTTCGCAACACCACGGCCGATGTACCTGCGTTTAGAATGGAAGAAGAGGAGAATACAATGCAGCACGTCAGTTAAAATGAGTGAGTACCTCCCAGTGGTGCTCTTAAGTTGCATTAAAAGTAAAAATAAGAAAAAATTGATCAACATCAATCCAAAAAAAAAGGCACAGCGCAACTTTTTTTGATATGATTTTTTTAGTCACTAATGAAACAGGACTGAAACACACTACCGCCTTTCATATGCTGCTCCGCACACGCACTACACTAGTCCAATGTTTTTTTTAATTTTTTTTCTCCTTCTATCTCTTTCCTATAATGAAGGAAGAAAAAAAATAGAGGCAGAAACAAAGGCAACATCATCACCACCAAAAGCAATCCAAGCACATATGCTCTCCCTCTCCCTCTCTCTCTCTCTCTCTCTCTCTCGCTTGTTTGCTATCACACACACAGACACACACACACACACACACACACACAATTATTGAACGGCGGGGAAGACATGGCTCGGCCCCACCCACCGTTCACTTTCACTGCATTCTGTCACCTCTGTTGACGCATTAAACACGATTCTACCTCCCGCTATTTTCTCCCGTATAGGAGCCCACCCTGAGTAGCTCATCACCTGGTAGCGCATCACAATCTCTACCTCACGGCCAGCAAGAAAGCCAGTAGTGTAGTCCTCCATGGGATACTTCATGGCACCTTCAAAGACGATCTTGCGATGGACATGGTCAATGTAAACAGAGCGCGCATCATGTGCACTGGTGGTGTTCCGCTCAAAGTCGCGCCACCGCCGGCGTTCTCCAGACGTCATCTCCTCCATGGACTTGTGCTGGAATGCACGCAGCTCCCAGGGGACAGTAACATGGCGGATAATGGCGTCGAGAAACATGACCTCGTTCACAGAGGCTTGTGGGGTAGTGTAACGCGCCAGGAAGGACACGTAGATGGCTTTGGTATTCCAGTCCCAACACCGCGAAAAGTCAGCGGTACCCGTGATTCTAAGATACATGCGGTCAGTGGTACGCACCATAACCCATTGATTACGCTGGGTCTCAAGCCTCACCAGCTCTATATTGGGTTCCAGCTTGCCATTCACCATGTACACACTGCTGACGACGGACCAGTGGTTCATTGGGTTCGCTCCCGGGGATACCTCGAAGCGGCTCAGCGGGGTACGACTTACACAAATAGGTGAAGCAGACACCTCAAGGCCATTCACAACAGGACGCGGGTGAAGAATCAGGTCCCGCGCGATGGTGGAGAAGGCGGCTAGACAGGCAGCAAGTAGAAGATTAAATACGAACGTGGCCACAATCTCCGCCAAGCGGTTGCGAAAAGTGTGCATCTTCGATGTATACAAAATAAAGAGAGAGGATGTGCTCTCTCTCTCTCTCTCTCTATATATATATATATATATATATTTGTGTGTGTTGTTCTGCTTGAAAATTTATTTTCCCTTTCCTATAATGCGCAGGCGTGTGCAGCAGAGCAAAGTTTGTCTGGTAGCTTTTTCGTAACACATATATACACACACATACACACACACACACACGTATATATAAATAAATAAAAAAATAAATTCAAATAGAAGAAAATAATAATAATAAAAAAAGGCAGCAAACATGATGGTGATGGCGATAAGTATTCAACACAAAGTAGTACGATCCCCTATCCCCCCCCTTAATAAAAGATTACTATTACCCAGGTATTTCTAGCGCAGCAAACAACAACAAAACGCGCTTGAACTCGCAAC
>JASANZ010001902.1:0-23366 GCA_030849805.1 Sergeia podlipaevii | reverse complement strand
GGGGGGGGTGGGAGGGAGCTTGTAAAGCCTTCGTACTGTTTCCAATTCTCTTTCTCTCTCACACATTCTTTTTTTTCTTTTTCTGTTGTTAACAGTACCAACGGGGGATGGAGGTGGGAAAGACCAGAAAAAAAAAGGCGTATCGTAGATGCAATGTCCAGCACAAAGGTGTGTGTGTGTGTGTATATATATATTGTGTTCGCAAAAAAATAAAGTTATGGTAAACAACCAGACCTGAACACAACGATAGATAGAAAGGAAAGGAACAGGAGGAATAAATAAATAAATAAAGATAAATATATATATATAGATATATCAAAAACTGAATGATAAACACACGTGAAAAGACAATGAGAAAGAGGTTTAAAAGAAAAAGAAAGAAAGCGACAAACGATACATGAGAAAAATAAAACAACCGAGAGAGAGAGAGAGACGATTTCAATAAACACAGGCTGCCCAGAGCCATATACAGGCATTCATGGATACTCATCTCTCATCACATCAAAGCCTCCTCTTTCCCGTCGCCCTCCTTCACACCCGCCCTCTCTTTCTATTCCTTCTTTCTTGCCTAAAGTCGTGTTACCATCATCTTTCATGTTTTCTACTATGCAGAGTGAAAAAGCAAAAGGTCTACGCGTGCGACTACAATGGAAGTGCTTCTCCAGACAAACACACACACACACAAAAAAAAAAAGCATAAAATGCCTTACGAAAAAAGGAGAAGAAACAATCACAAAAAACAAAAAAGGTATATAGATACACAAGACGAAACACACACACATATATATATATGTATAGATAGATAGATAGAGAGAGAGATAATAAAAAGAGAGCAATTCATATTGTAAATGCAATTGTTGCTCCCACATAAATATACCAGCGGCATGCATAACGTATGCGTAGTACTCTCTTCTACGTCCTTAAAAAAAGAATATATATATATATACATATTTTCCGCCCTCCTTTCTGTTGTTTTCTCTTTCTTTCCACAATTTAAGAGAGAAAGAAGAAGAAGAAAATAAAGTAAGAGTAACAACAACTGGAAGAAAAATAAATAAATAAATAGATAAATCCAATCGCCAGAACAAAACAATAAAATGACAATAAATCAACAGCACTAAAGATAGCATCATACGTACCAACGCCATCGAGTACACTTCACCCTTGCGACAATGTGATGTAAAGTGAAAAGAAAAAAAAAGGGGGTGAAGAAACACACACACGCACACACACACACACACACACACACGAACAAAGAAAGAGAAAATAATAGTTAATAGCAAAGGTAACAAAAACCACAATACATCTCTCTTCTGCTCCATAAAAAGCAAAGCAGAAATAATAGTAATAGCAATAAAAGAAGAAAAAGAAAAAAATCCACAGCACCCCCCTACCTTCTCTTTCCCACTACTGTCTGTCTTCTTCTTCTTCTCGCACCCCCTTTCCCTCCTCTTTCTCGGTTTCCCTTTGTGATATGCTACCACACATGAGAGAGGCAGAGAAAGAGAGGTTATATAGATTTACTATTATGATGATGATGATGTATTATATATATTCTTTTTTACTTAATGTGCTTTATTGACTTCAATCCTCCTCTTTCTCTTCCTTTTTTTTAAATACTCTTTAGAACCAGGCTACATTCGCGGCCTGACGCGCAGCGTTCTTGTGGTTCACTCCTTGTGCAGAGCGAGGTGCGGGATCCTCAGTGGGGTAGTCGGCGTCGCCGTTTTCATCGGCCGGCGCATGAAGCTTCATCATTTCTGTAAAGACGTTGAGCGGTGTGCGTATCTTGCCGTCCTTGACAGCAAGGAGCTGCTTGAGCTCACTGTTCGCCTCACGGGCTTTGATAAAGGTTGGCGCTGGCCATTGACGCTTGCTCTTGAGCAGCTCATTGCGGACAGGCTCGAGAACGTCCTTGGGAACGTAAGGGCTGAGAGGGTCGATTTCCTCTCCAGGTCCCTGGTGCTTCTCACGTGCGAGGATCTCAGTGGGATCATTGAGATCGTTCACGACGGCCGCGCGTGTGGCCCCGCCGCGAGGTGTGGTGGTACCGCGAGGGGTACGAGCGGAGGCACGAGGAGACTGCTGCTGTGACGGCTCCTCAGCGTCCTTCTTCTTCTTCTCCGCTTCCAGTTGGGCCATTCCGTCTTCGTAGTTCAGCAGTTGAGGCAGCACACTTTGGTCCACCACGCCGGCGGGGATGATGTCGCACAGCGCTATGGCGTCCTCATTCAGCTGCATGTGAGAAAAGCTGGCAGGGTATGGGTTCTGCGCTACCCCGGCCGCCACACCCCAGTTCGCACCGAGCACAAAGTATCGCGGTGGGCACGCAGTAAAGGGACGGAAGGCCTTGACAGGGACGTCTACGTCTACAGGGACTTTCTGATAGACACGACCGGGGGCCATCACGCAGTAATAGTTCTCCTCCGGCTCCTCCTGAGGATTAAACAAGTACTCGGCGATGGTGCCGCTACACTGGAAGCCATGGTACTCATTCTCGTACGTAATGGCAGCGCGCACGACAGTGGCGAAGCGGTAGCGCTCCTCGTGCGCATTCAAGAAGGCACCACGCGGCTTGCGATCATCGGTGGAGTTGGTGACAATAAGAAGAACCTTCTCGTTGGTCATGTCGTACACCACCATGTCGAGCGTGCACGTCTTCACCGCGTTGGGGTCGTTGTTCTCGCGGTAGCTATACGTCACCGGGGAAAGCACGACGATGTGCGGAAGGCAGCGGGCATCGGCCACTTTCGTACCAAAGTTCGTGCGGTTGCTTCCGTTCAGCGAGGGCACGTAGGTCGACTTCTGAGGAAGAAAGAACCTGCGGTAGTCGTCAGCGCTGACGACGTTCTTGCCGACGATCTTGTTCGGTCCCACCTGAGGACAATCGGCGGTAATGCAAGACAAGAACCAGTAGCGGAATACCTCAGCGTCCTTGAGGACCTTCACCTTGTTAATTATGTCGCGGGCACTGTGGCCAGTTTTGTTCATCATCGCATCCCAGTCATCTACTGCGATGATGTTGAGATAGTTTTTATGGCAGGCTTCGATGATCTTGGGCAGAGAGTACTGCGCCACACGGCAGCTCATGGCGTATTCGTTGTCCGCAGGAAGGCCGCGGATGCTGTTGTCCACACCACCCATGTTGGGGTCCGCAAGCTCCTTGTCCTTGCGGTTGCACAGAGAAGCAAGCCGATCAATGCCAAACTCACGATATATATCGTTGCGGATGCCAATGAAATCTGCTAGCTTCTTGACCGAATCGCAGTCTTCGAGCTCGTCGCGCAGGTTGGCAACCTTCTCGCGCATCTGCTCATACTCCACACGTTTGTTCTGCAGCACCTGCTGGCTGAACATTTTGTTGTGCTCATCCACGGAAAACGGCTTCTCACTCTGAGTGAAGTATGGCTTGTCCTTGCCCCCCATCTTGCGCAGCATCTGCGGCACCTCGCCATCACTGCTCTCGCTAGTGTACTCGCCCTCCTCGAGGGTCGCGTACTGGCGGTACAGCGCTACCGTGGCGGCACTCTCCAGCAGGAGAGCTTGCGAGGGCATGTAGGTCATGAACATCTGATGACGAAGCAGAACGGCGTTCTCGTTCTCCCACGCAGCAAGCTCGCCGTGGGCATCCTTGAGGTTCTTCTGAGCTTCGCTGGACATGATGGCTGCCTTGAGAGTCTGCTGCTTCTTGGAGAAGAACTTTGCTCGAGCTTTGCCATCCCTCACATACGTGTCCAGGTTTTCACCAGCAACAAGAAAAGGCTTCAGGCGAGCCTGAATTTGGGCGCTCTTGAAGACCTCGCGCAGCTGGGCGTGGATAGCTACACGGGCAGTCAGCTGGTCAGCACGATCGGAGTTGAGGATGACGTCAATGCGGTCGGCGTATGTGTTAGGCTTAAGAAGATCAGGATCACCGGCGTAGTAGTTCATGTCCGTCGCCATGACGGTTGAGAGGGTCTGAACTGCTGAGGTCATGATTGCTTGGACGATGAAATAGCAGTGGTGATAGTAAATGAACAAAGGTCGGTGGGTGTCTTCTACTTTTTTTCTTCTTTCCCTTCGATACTTTTTTTTCGCTTGATGTATGCGCGCTTTGATATTGTGTATATGTGTAAGTATTGATGTATATAAATATGTTTGTGTGTGGGAAAGCAGATTGTGACTAAGGAGATAGGATGAAAAAAAAAAAATACGTTAGTCACAGGCGCTTTGTAAAGCTGATAAAAGTCGAATCACCCAAAGCCGATGAGAGGTGCAAAAGAAAACAGAAAAAGATAGAGGCTCAAGTCAAGAGGCACACACGGACACTTTAAAAGTGAAAAAACCCTGTGTGTTTGTCCCTCTCTCTCTATATGTATATATTTATATATTGACGATGACTAAGTAAAAGGAAAGATTTCTGTTCTCCCTCTTTCCTTTTTTCTTTCTTTTTTTCCTTACGAGATATCTACAGGCTTGATGCGGCGTAAGATATCACTGTCTTAAGGTTTTTTTTTTAAATTATCTTTGAGATGTTTCTTCTTATATCTTCTCTTTTTTTCCTGTGTGGGTAGTTGGGAAAAAAAAATTCCACTAAATATGATAATCTTAAATATAAAAAAAAGAAGACCAGCAAAGCATAACAACAATAATTGAGGAAAAGAATAAGAGATGGTGAAAAGTACACAGAAGGAGAAAGAAAGAAAAAACAAAACACATACATTGTTTATATACATATATATATATATATATATATATGTATGTGTGTGTGTGTATGTGCATACAACAAGGTCGAATACATAGCCTGAGCAATCCTTCTGGTAAGCACGAGATTAACATTTCCACCGAAGCACATCCATAATGTATATGGCTTTCCTTTGTAGCGAATGATAACAACAACAACAACAAAACTATTAGTGTAATGGGCCAAAGCAACGACACAATCACAAACACGCGGGGGGGGGGGCAAAAAATAATAATAATAAGAGTGTGAAGGTCAATAACAAACTGGAAAAAAAAGAGAGAAATATAAACTGACGGACACACATAGGCGCACATACACACACGCTGGTGATAGACACACAACTCTCTAAAAGAAATACATGCATGCATCCCCCTCCCCCCCCACACACTTTCTCTTTTTTTTTTTCTTGGGCCCTTCTTTCTCCTATATTACTTAAAGAAGTCACTATGCTCCTCTGCCTCTTCAACGTCCGGCACCCGATTCTTCGCCTCCGCCTCCTCCATCACCTGAATCTTTTCCCATTGAATCTGCGGGATGTCATCGCAGTTCTCCATCGCCAAGTAATAGGTCGTCCCATGAAAGGGCACTTGAATCTTTTCAATTAGCGGCTCCATGCGCAGATACTCCGCCACCGTGACCTCTGAGCTGGCCAGCTCGGTAATCATGTCCGCCAGAGCAACAAGCGAGTAGTCCTCCATGTTGATAGCCAGCATGCGGGTCCGGCAAGCAGCTTCTTCCTCAAGCTTGGATGGATGAGAAGAGTGGTGACTGCCTGAAGGGGCCGCTGACGCCCCGCCCCCAGTACCAGCGCCGCTACGGTCATGACCCACGTTCGGTTTGCTCTCATTTTGCTGAGAGAATGGGCCACGACTAAAAACCTCCCCCTCCTCCCTGTCTTCATACCTCACATCCACCCCTGCTTCACGCATGAAGGGAGAAACTCTACCCGGAGGAGCAGCTGCGCGCCGGCGACGGTCATCCCGTTCTGCCTGGACCTTGAGCTGCCTCCTTTCCAGCACCCCACCGCCCTCACTGTCTCCGCGAGAGTTGCTTCCATGACGTCCTAGCCATGCTGCCCCACTGTGGCCGCCCTCACGTGCCATCGCAGAAGCCGTGTCGCGTTCCAGCATCTCCGTGTACATCTTCGTCCGCTCGATATCACTCGCTATACGCAGCTGATGCCGTTGTGCGCTGGCGGCACTGCGGCTTGTGATGCCATACCGCGCGGCTTGCTCTGGGGTGAGCTCCATGTCGCCAAACGCGATCTGCCGTTGCTGTCGCCTTGTGAGTGCCTCGTACACCTCAAGCACAAGCGTTTGAGTAGGCGTGTAGCGGTAGTTCACCTCTGAGTCGATGAAGAGTACGCGGGAGGGTGGAGTGTTGTTCGTCTTTGCAATTGTGTTTAAATACTGCGTGTAGTTGCTTTTTGCGATGCCACCAGATCGTGGGGTAACCTGGCGCTTCGCGCGATTCCCTACCGGCGAAGCGTTGTCATGCAAGACGCGAAACGGCGCGGGGAAGTCACGCGCGAAGGCTTCTAGCATATTCCCATCCCTCATTTCATTTGTTGGCACGATCACTGTGGTGTCGCAGCATAGGTGACGTATCGTGTCGCCAAGATAAGACAGGAAAGGACGTGGCTTAATCTGATACTGTCCCTGGGGAGGAGATATGTGAGCAAGAGTGCCCGAGAGGTAAATGCCGATAACGAGAGGACTCTTGAGATAAATCAACTGGTTTCCCCCTACAGTGACAATAGCTGAAGACATTGCTTTTATTGATTATATATATATATATATATTTTCCCCTGATTTTTTCCCTCTTTTAAAAATTCCGTGCTAGAAGCAGGTGGCGAGGGTGTGCGAATATATGCGTTGTATGTGTGTATTTAATGCCCTTTTTTTTTAAAAGTGTGAGCAAGTAAAGATAAATAAACCATCTAGTGGATGTTAGCACTAGAAATAGAAAACAACAAAAAAACAGAAAAAAAACAAACAGCGAGAAAGCTGACAAAATGAGATTGGACTAAGGTTCTGTATGTAAGTCAAGTACATTGAGCGATATATATATGGGCTGCTTATTCGACACACGTACGTGTAGAGAACATAATTGTGTTCATTTTTTTATATTTTAAAAGGAAGCACAACGAGCAGAAGAGAAGAATAAATATAAAACATAGATTGCAAGTAGTAGAATGCCTTTCAATATACAGTAATTATGCGGGTATCCACATACATAGATGCTGTCAAGCAAACAAACACGTCTATAACACGAATTTTTCTTTAAAGGTTTTTTTTTTTTTTCGTGGCTTGTGTCTGCGTAGTTCCAGATAGAAGAATATTAATAAAATGTAACTAGTATACATCAACAATCATGCGACAGAGTGTGTGTATGCGTGGGCTTTATACAAGAGCACACACATGCGTGCCTCTCACATATGCAAAAACAACAACAACAACAACAACAACGAAACATACACGCATACACTCGTAAGAAAAAAAAAAGAAGGAAGAAGAACATATGCCCCTCAAAGGTGGCCCAGCATAGAGAGAAATACGAGCGCACAACTATTGCTTTACATGAAACCTCTTCATCCATTTCCTTTCCCTTTCCAGGACACAAATGGAAGTGCAGCCTACTGAAATCTTCACGCAAATCATCATCGCTTCTTGATATAGGAGACGTGGGGAACCTCTGTGTGCTTTCCGATGTCAAAGATACGATACCCTCTTGAGGGCCGCGTCATGCCCTGCGCGGGTGAGGGGGTCACCTTGGCAACCAACCTGGGCAGCTGGTCCATCGTGGTCGCATCAAGCGTTGCTCTTTCCCTCTTGCGTTGTGTCTCTCGCCTATTGTGTACAAGGACACTCTCAGCCGCTGAGATGGTCGTGGTGTCTCGCTGTTGCCTCAAAAATGCATCTTCGCGCCGCTTGCGAGCTGCAAGACGGATGGGGAGGTCCTGGTCATGACAGGCGTACGCGCCGCTGCTTGCGATTACGGCCGCTGCGACGTTGCGCGGGAGCTTCTGAGCGTCACCGCCGCCATATGCTTGCTCCTTCTTCTGCTTCTGCTGAAGACCAACACCATACGAAGAAGACGGTGAAGGAGGAGGAGGAGAGGAAGCAGCAGCAGCAGACAGCACGTGCTGTTCTCGTTCCCCTCCCCCTCGTGAGGACTGCGGGGGTGTCCTGTGTCGTGTTGGTTCCAGTTGATACTGCGGCAGCTGCTTCATAGCTTGGGGCTGTGGGAGAGAAATAGGCGACGCACATTCCAGACTTCTCTGTTTGCTTGTGATGTGCTGCCTTACTAATTTGGCTATGGTGCCCTCCGCACCCTGAGTGGGGCTTCCGTCCTGCCTCTGTGTGCGCCGCCACCACTGCTCTAGAGGCACGGACGGTGTCCTTGCGTTACTGCTGTTGTTGCTGCTGCTGCTGTTAGTGCCGGGGGTCCTGCGAGAGGCAAGGTGGCGCTGTTGGTGCCACAACAGCGGAGAGGAGGAGGAGGCCGGCACATGAACAGGTCTGCAGCCACTGCTGCTAGCACCACCAGCTGGAGGGGGCATTGGTACTCCACTTTCCTTTTTCGGCTTTGGAGAGGTGGGGGGTAGTGCTAAGGATGGAGAGGACGCCAGCAGGGACGACAAGGGTGTCGGTGATGAACCCTGTTTTGGCAACGGGGGCGAAGACGAGCTGGTTGTCGAGGCGGAGAGAACACGGCGGGTTTGTGTGGCGAGCAGCTCATCGTTGATGGCATCTATCGCAGCTATGGGGGAGTAGCCACTACTCTGCTGCTGTTGCTGCAGTTGATATCCAGAAGAATGTTGAGACGAAGGTAGGTGACGATGCATCAGTGGACGCAGCGGCGGTGCTGCTAACTGGTGGCCTCCCGCAGTCATTGCTGGCGCCGGCGCGGATGGTGAGGCGAGGGAACTGCTGGGGGAGTGGACTGTGGCTGTCACGCCCGCCTTGTCTCCGCCAGCGAGACTACGCCCGATCCGTATCGCCCCCGTGTTAGCGCCGCGCCTGCTGCTGCTGCCGGCGGTGGCGCCAAGGCTAGTGAAGAAGGTTCCTAACATTTGACTATTAAAAGTACCTGTTCCCTGCAGTGAGACCGGCCCCGAGGTGGTGGTGTGTGAGACCAGAGTAGACCTAGAGGGTCTGGTGCCAGGACTGCTGCCGTTGGTGTTGTCGAATGCGCGGGTCAAGGTAGCGGCGAGAGAAGGCGGTGGAGCCACACAGGACTTTTGTTTCTCCCATGTCTTCTGTCCCATACCACGTGAGCCGCGAAGTGCATTGCCTCCTCCCCCAAAGGAACTGTGGCTGTTGTTGTCAAGACGGTTGCTCTGGAGGTTGCGACGCTGGGACCCGGTACGTAGGGCACTGTCTGCCCAAATGTATTTGCTGCTATTGAGCTCCGGGAATAAGGCCTCCCCCAAGTTCTGTTCCTCTGCGCTGCCTAAGCTGCCTTCAGAAGAATGAGATGACGCGCTTATCGTGTCGTTAAACGCAATACCAAATGCAGTGTCGACACCCGAGTAGGATGGCTCAACCCATGCAGTGGCACGTATAGGGTAGAAACCCGCTGCATATGATTCATACTTCACAACCGGCTGCTGTCTCAAGTCTCCTTGCGCTATCGCACCTGCATTCGTGCTCTTGTACTGCTGTGTGTAGCTGATTGGTGCATTGGCTCCACCTACCACCTCCGTTGCGAGGTCCTGCGTTCGAGGCTGCATGGCTTCCAGGTAGAGCTGCTCGCGTGTCTTCTCCCCTTCCTGCGCAAAGCGGGCTTCCACAGCGCCAATGTCGAGTGTTTCCATGCGAGTCTCCCTCGTGACCTCTGGCGCATCGATAAAAGTTGGGGAGCCATCCAGTGTACGCTGCCTCCTCGATCCACCACCACTCTCATCGCCGCTGCTGTTGCTGTTTCTGCTTATGCTGCTGCTATCCATATAGTCACTGTCGCTGTCATACTCATCACCATCGCTACCGCTGCGTCTTCGACGGTGGCGACGAGGTCGGTGCGTCATGCGATAGCGGTAGCGCTGCTGCCGGAAGGATTCATGCACAAGGTAGCGTTCGCGGAGCGAGATACGCCTATTGAAGATCTCCGTAGAAAAGTCCTTGAGGTAGTGTATGAGTCGATCCTCCAGATCACTCGTTTCAGGTGGCACTGTGTATGCTACGTCCTCATGGAGGTCCCACGTACTGGCGGTGTGGTCGATAGCAGAAAGCGCCTTGGCCAGTTGTGTCTGACGCCTGCGCTGCGTGTTCTGATATCGTATGGACGAGCTCAGCAGGTTCGCCTGCTCTCTCGCAGCTTCCATGTGGGCAATGAGTGTGCGGCGCATTTCCATCGCCGCCTCCATCTGCTCTGTGCGAGAGAGAAACTTCTTCGTCTTATTCTTCAGTTTTGCAGCGTTTTCCTGGTTGTGAACTCGTTTCTCCTTGTCCTTTGCAAGGTCCACCACCACCGCAGTAGCAGTAGCAGCATCAGCGCCAATGCCGCCGCCTGGGGAACATAACAAATCTGACATGGATAGACTGCCATCGCGTTTCTCTCTGCTTACTCGCCGCTTCTTATTATTGTTGTCGCTTTCCGTGTTTGGCTTGAGGTCGCCATGCTTCACGCTGGTTCTGAGAAGTTCCGGCATACTGCTGCCGCTACTGCTGCTCTCGGCCCTTCTGCATTGCCTTTCGCACTTCTCCTTCCTCTCAGGACTATCGCGTTCTCTGCTATGCGTACGTGCCTTGCCACTTGCGGTGCTGACACAGCTCGATGTGCCCGCGCCATCCTCTTTGTCTTTGTCCTCTCCACCACCACCACCATATCTCTTCTCACATGGAGTACTACACCGGCTTGCGCTACCCACGGAGCCACCGCGGCTGCCCACGCTGGCATTCGGGCTTTGCTCAGCAAAAGACAGGCTGGCTCTTGTGACAGTGCTGGAAACACCGTGAATGGAGGTCAAGCGCTGCATCTTGTGCTGCATGGTGTTCCACTCCTCTGCCGTGAGCCCCACAGCTAGGTCCCCCATCAGGGTTGAGCACCGGACGGCGGCGGAGGAAGATAAACGTGCAGCGTTCTCACGCTGATTGATGGCAGCTTGTTCGTCAAGTTCCCGGCGTACCTCCTTCTCCGCGGCTACACGTGCAGCGGCAATCTTTTTGCCGCGCACAAATGCCACTCTGTATTGTCGCGACTCTGGCAGCTGCTTCACCATCGCATCGGTGTCCAGCACCTCCTGCACCGCCCTGTACACGTGAAAATCATCTCTATAGGCAAAGGAAGTTGTGTAGAGCGCGTGCACCTGTGAGGGGGAGAGCCCGGTGATTGGCGCCAGCAGCGACGCCCGTCGCTTGCCACCTCCCTGACCTCCGATTCTTCCAATGCCTAAAGCGCTGATGGAGTCCACTTCTGAACTGTGCTTGCGATCTCTTTTTTCTCCACCGAGGGCGTTCTGGTAGTACTTTTCTTTCATTTTGCGGTGGTCCATGGTGCCCCTCCTGTAGTTGCTGGTAAAGCCATAACTAGTATCTGAGCTGTCTTCCCTCTCGTCGTCATCTTCTTCCGTCCCGCTGAGCAGGATAGTCCTCTTGCGTCCTTGCAGCATCGTACTCTCTTGGCTCTTGTGAAGGTTGTCGGCAATTGCAGACGCGTACACGTCCGTCGCCTTCCGCACAGCAAGCGTGTGCTTCTCTCGAATCACCAGTGAGATCATGTTTTGTGCCTTCCCGCACGACTGCGAGAGTGCAGCGAGCGTGCGCTGTTCCGTCTTGCTCATGTGTTTCAGCGCAGACGCTGTGCACGTACCTACGATCTTGCGCACCTTTACCTGCCCGCCGCCGCCGCCAGCGCTGGCGGTGTTGTGCTTCCTAGCGGTGCCTTCGCCGTCTCCCTGGTCGTGCTGGTCGCTGCCGCCGCCACTTTCCCTTCCCAAGGTACTGGAGTTGACAGCCGCTGCCTCCTTCACAATTTCGCTGACCATTTTAGAGTAAGGCAAGAGCACTGGTGCTGTGTCTGCAGTTTCAAAGAGACAAACGCGCACAAGAGTCCAGAACTCAACGTACTCGTCCTCTGTCACCGCCGCCATATCACGAAGAAAGATAAAGGGGAAAGAAAAAAACTTTTCAAAGAAAGTGTCGAAGGCGACGTTCTCGTTGGTGCCTCGGTAACTCCACTCCTCTTCCGCAATGTCAAAGTGCACCTGTCCTAGGTGAGTAGGCAAGAAGAGGTTGAGCAAAT
The DNA here is from genome assembly GCA_030849805.1 of Sergeia podlipaevii. Lineage (NCBI taxonomy): Eukaryota > Euglenozoa > Kinetoplastea > Trypanosomatida > Trypanosomatidae > Sergeia > Sergeia podlipaevii. The sequence goes on along the minus strand of JASANZ010001902.1, from coordinate 11,398 downwards.
CAAGAACAAACTCCATGTACACCCGCTTCCCAACTCGATCCACCTCCGCAGCGGCGCTGCTGGATATCACACTCCCCACCACGACGCTTGCCTGTCGTTGAAGCAGCAAATCAAATACATCACGCACAGACTGACGAGCAATGTAGGAGACGGCATGAAGGTAGCGCCACACGTGGTTTGCTGCGTGCGTGAGGTCCGTCGGCGGAGCCGGCGAGAGGCCTTCCCAGCAGCGAGCAGGGCATACTTTGGTGAGATCCGGTGTGTGACGGGAGTGAGGCTTGATAAGCGGTGGAGAGTCTGTTTGAACGCGCAGCACCGGGAAGGGCACTTCAGGCACGTTACGTACCACCTCTCCCTTGCCCAGCTTCCTGCGTCGCTCATCCTTCTTTATGGGATCAAGCTTACCGCGCTGTCCTCTCGGGCTGTAGTCGCCACGGTTGCTGGTGCCACAAGTACCCTTCTGACCGCTTCTCTGAGACGATGTTGCTGACTTGTTATTCGATGTGACACCGCTGCTCGCGCCTTCGAGATGCGCGGACCATCCATTCACGCGCACCCGCTCCTCCTCATGCAGAGCTCTGCAGTAGATCTTGAAGTGGATCAGCAACAGGCTCTGTCGGTAGGTACCAAGAAGGAGGCCCTTGTCCTCTGGTTCCTTTGTGCTGGCCTTACCACTACCGTGCTGAGGCGCTGCGGCGGCCGCGATGACGGAGTTGACGCTTGTAAGAACAACATTAATGTGCTGCGGGCCGTCGTATACAGGATGGGTACCACGTTGCTGCGCGGCGTCGCTGTCACCTCCGAAGAGTCTCCGCAGACCCGCCTTAAGCCCTTCCTCCTCCGCGGCCGCGTCCTCCTCGTCCTTCCACATGTTATTGTTCACCTGGAGGCCATATTTCCTACAATGCAGAATCTTCTTGTTGCGCTCGTTTACCCGTTGCGCCAGCGCTGCTGCGCTCATCTCCTTGCGAGCCTGTGCGGTCCGCTTCTCCTCTTCTCTCTGGTCATTCGGCCACATGGCGTAGCGGGGGTCGGGGGCCACTCTTATGAACCCGCTTGGGGGTAGTGGCAAGCTCCAGAAGTAGCTGAGACCGTAAAGGTTCTCTGTGCCGTTGATGTACCCCAATGCCGCTTCCATGCGGCGCTTCTGCTCTTCCTCAGGACTAATCATGAGAACAGCTGCCTTGAGAGGAGTGTCCAAGGTGGCGGCGACAGGGACACCATCTGAGGCAACAGAAGCGGCAGCAGCAGCACTACACTTGCCCGCGTGTGTGTACTCTTGGTGTTGTCCAGTTTTTCCCTTCCCGCCCTCCACCGCCACCTTCATCTTTCTCCTGTGCTGCTGCTGCTTTTGACTTCCCCCGCTCCTCTTGCTTTCTTCCTCCTTTAAACGCTTTGCTCTCTCTTCCTCCGCTATTTTCAGAATCCCAGCGTCCACTACCTTGCGTGCATCCAGCTTCATAGCACCCTTGACTCTGGTATTCGGAGTAGGCGGCGGACTGGGAAACTGGAACAGCGGGGCGGTTGGCCCTTCAACTCTGGAAACACTTGCGGGGGTAATGAACGAAGTGCCATCGCGGCAGCACGTGCGTGTGGAGCCGTTGCTACGTAATATTGTTACTTCCACAGCGGAAAGTGCGTTTGGAGAAGATGAAGCCCCGGCCACGCTGCTCGCCCCTGTAGATGGAAAGGAGTGGAGCTGACCCTCCCTGACGCCATCATCCGGTCCTGAGGAAGTGAGATAGCTGGTGTAGATATCCTCCTCGCCTGTCAAAGGATCCGGCAGCGGCTTCACCCCGCTTAGGATATCACGCGCGTCACACTTCTTGAGCGCGAGGTTGCGATCCAGCGAGGACCTTCGCTGCTTGCACAGGTGCCTCTCAACTATAGCGACCTGATCTAGTTTTTGCTGAGTGCTGGCGGCAGGGGGCATTGCTCCGAGCGCGATCCGCCGCTTCGTTGCCAGAGCGGACTGCTGGATGAGAGCGTTTGGGTGTCGTACAGAGAAGAGGGAGTCAGGAGGGATACTAACATACTGTGCCATGACGACCCCCTCCACACGATTCATCCCCGCAGAGGAGGAGAGCTGTTCAGGAGTCCGCTCCAGCACCCTGAGCTCATCACGGTAGAAGCGCGTTGCCATGTGCGCCACACGGGCACGGTAATGTGCATGCACGAGCATGAGTTTCCACCATGGCAGGTTCATCTCTGCTACCTGCTCTCGGTATTCGTCGTCATCACCTCCGGTGATACCCATGAAGACATTGTCCGCAACGACCGACGAATCCCTCATCATCACGTGCGTTGCGGCCGACTTGGTGGCGGATGAGGTGACTGCGGCTGATCCCCTCTGAGGCTGTTTCGACGGTGATGAGCCCACACTCTGCGCAAAGGATGACGACACAGCGTCTTGTTGGCGATTGCAGTGATGCTGTTGGAGAGTCAAGCTAGGGATAACCTCTCCGGAGGGAATCGGCAGCGGAGTGTACGGCTCTGCTGTTGCTGCTGCCACCCCTTCCATGGAGGCACGGAATGGGCTACGGTCCATCGTACCACCACTGTTTTGATATATATAAGTTACGAACAATATACAAAAATAGGAAAGAGAAAAACGGAAACAGGAACACTAGCGAGAAAAGACGAGTCGTTGCTTTTTGTTCTTTCTCCTACCTTTTGCACTTTCCTCTCGCCTGAGAGAGAGAGAAAGAATTTCACTTCCCCCTTCTTTTCTGAGCTCAGTGCACAAACTGCTTAATAACATATAAATAGATAGACAGATGGATAGATGGATAGATGGATAGACGAAAGGGTAAAGGCAAATAAAAAAAGGGCAAGATGTGTTGTCTTTCATAATAATGGCAAGCATATTAAGCAAGGCACCACACACACACACACACATACATCTATGTTGAATGCAGCCGCCTGCTCTATATATACCCCACAATGCAATTGACCATTTTTACCTTTTGCAAATCGACAAGGACAAAAAGAAGAAAAAAAAATGCGTTTTTTTTTCTTTGGTAGTGCGCATGTTTACTATATTGCTCTTTTTCCTTTTCTTTTTCTTCCTTGGTCAAATTCTCATCTCGTAATGCACCACTATCATTCCGTTCACCCCTCCCTCTTCCTTCTTAGCCTTTCCTACTTTTTACTTAGAGCGCGTAGCCGCACACGTCTCTGCGTATCCTAGCTTCTCTTGAAGCCCCACAGAGACCGGCTGGCGACGCACACGCCTCGAGGACGCTGCTGCACCACTACCACGCCCACACATGGCCTGGCGCAGTGTTAGCATATCAGCCTGGCCTACTTGCCAGCCTAACTTACCGTCCTTAACGCCGCCGCTGACAGCCACTCTCGGCACATCACCCACCGTCACGGTCTGATGTGTCACCGCGGCTGTCGGGAAGAACGGACTCGTCCAGTTGGCATCTGTGCTCCCGTAAATAAGTTTGCTAACGCGGAAGAGATATCCCAGGCAGCCCTCGCCATCGCTAAGAACGCTTTGAACAGCTGGGGTGTCATAGTCAATGAACGCAACGTGCAGCACCAAGGCAGAGGACGCGGATGTTGCAGCAGCAACAGCAGCACCATCATCACCTCTCTTCGCATTCTTGCTGTCCTTCACGGAGGCCGCGTTGCTTGCGCACGTCATATCCCGCATAGGCAACACGCCCTTTCCATTGCTACACGTCGCCTCGCCGTAGTACAACACAGGCACTCCACATCTTGCTGCCTTCTGCTGAACAGGAAGCACATCAATCGCGGAAGATGATGAGGAGGAAGTGTGATGCTTCTTGACGCACGCCTGCAAATAGGCAATCGAGCCCGTCTGTCGCACCGCCCGCCACACGGCCCAGCGCTGCCATGGTGAGGGCCACATCACCTTGACAGTAGTAGCAGCAGCGCTGCTGCCTCCTTCCGCAGAAGCGGAGGGCCACGGCACGGCCACTGCAACAAAGGGCTGCTTCAACACCACCTCTAGCACCATCGTGTCCAGCGCCGATTGACACGTGCACACGACGAGCTCACCGGCGCAGATACGGGAAGGACCACCTCCTTTCAGTAACGCTCCCGGGGGAGCGGCCTGGCGACATGGGCACACGTGACCCATAAAGAAAAGCAGCGCACGCACGAGAAGGCGCTGCAGTGGGGCTATCAGTATTTTTGCTAGAAGTGCGAGATACAACACGTAGAGTAGATAGGCGATGGTGTCGACGACGAGAAGAAGAAGAGAAAGGAGAGAGCAAAAGACAAGACGCATGGGAAACATGAGACTGGCCAAAAAAAAACCTAGCTTCGTTGGGGGTACCACGACGGTGAAGGGGTTGATCCCGGTTGAAGTATCGCCAAACTTCTTGAACTTCTCCATGTCTAGCTACACTTTTGCCGTTGCGATTCTTGCTCAAAAATTTATGTATGTTTTTTTTTCCTTTGCCCTTTCCTTTACTTTACTCCTCAATAGTGCTTGAATGAAATGGAATGAATGCGTATATTTTTGTTTTGTTTTGCTTGTGTAGCTATTTGATGCGTTCGCTGACATAATGCCGGCGGGGAAATCATGTTTTTCGTGTGCGTATGTGTGTGTGTGTGCAGGGAGTAGAAGATATATGTGATGTGTGATACGCAGATAGAGAAGAAAATGAAGGATGAATGCATATTGTGGAAGACACTGTGTGCTATGAGGCACTGCTCAATAAGAAAGCAACAAGAGCAAAAGAAAAAGGAAGAGAATCCGTAATAGGCTTTTCTCTCCCCTCTGTGAAAGGAGAGAGTATCATGAATATTGCTATTACAGATTCTCTCTTCTTACATTTCGGTTTTTATTTTTTGTTTGTTTAAGAACACGTTTGCTTTCTAGAAGGGAGAGAACCACACACCACTCATCATTTTTTAAATCTCTCTCTTTCTCTCTCTCACGCATAAGAGAAGCAACACTCGTACAAACGATGCTCTTGATACGTTTATCATCGATAAATGGCTTTCTGCTCGTCTGTCTGTATACAAAGTGTATATATCATTATAAGTATATATAACTATCCGTCTCGCCTTTTTTTTTGGTGAGGGGGGGGGGTTTATTTTGTTGTATTGGCTCTTTTTTCTTGGATTCAAAATGCAGTACTCGACCAGGCCTATGAGCACCCCTCCAGAAAAACATTCTACCCAACTCTACATAATCAGGCGCACTCCCTCCTCTTCGTTCACACCCACTCACGCCTCTGAGTCCGTCGTTGACGACTCCACCGCCATGACAGGTAGCATTTCGTTGAAGTAGTGATAGTCCAGCATGATCTCATGACTGTCCGCTTTCATGTGCACCAGTTTACTAGAGAACTTGTAGTGGGTCATGATGTCCGTCGTGGTGTACGTGTGCTTGGCGGTGATGACTGCACCAGTTTCCATCTCTGTAGCATCAAATTCAGCAATCAGCTGGAACTTGCTCCCCGCATTGACTGAGCTATCCGCCGCCTCCTTCCATTGCTTATTCCCTGCGAAGCTACCGATAAGATCCTCGGCGGTCAGCGCTGCTCCCACACGTGGAGCCTCCATGAAGCGGTAAAGGGGACTGCGCTCGTTAATGGTGTGGGTGATGGCGATGGGATACCATAAGGAGATCTGATGGTTGTCTCGCTCCAGGTAGGTTTCCTCCGCACATGTCCAGCGCAGCTCCTTCACACGTACTCGCACACGCTCCAGCGAGGCCTCTTCATCCTCGTAGTCATCGCTGTCATAAGGATCCTCCTTGGACCGAAAGTATTGAGACTTCTTGTTGCCATCCTTGCCCATCGTGCCATAGGAGTGAGGTTTGTTGGTGTTAGGGCTGGGGCCTGCAGGGGACAAGAATGAGTTCGCCGGAGACATATTATCGTTGGTGTAGGTACTGTTTGTTTTGTGCGAGTACACATCTGTGCTGCTGCTTCTAGTGCTCCCGCCGCTGTCACTGGAGGAGGAGCTGCTGCTGCTGCTGTTAGCTGAGCTGTTGCGGCTCTTTTCATTACCGTTGGGTCCGGAACGCCCACTTTCTCCTCCCTGCTTGTCTTCTTCCTTTGCATGAGACTTGCGACGCCTTCTCTTCCTTCCACTACCACCATCACCAGCACCACCGTCTGCAGCAGTCGCCGAGTCGATGCTGACAGACACATTAGGCTGGCTCCTTCTACTAGGCAGCGGCGCCTTGTCCTTGTCTAGAGGAGAAGAAGCGGTCCCTGGGCTCGCCCGGACTTTTCTCTTGTGACTGTGCCGTTGCTTCTCTGCAGCTAACTTGCGCTTGCGGTCAGCCTTGAAGCGGAGCAGTGCGCGCACGGTAGGGTCACACGCGGTGAAGCTGGCGTTGGTAAACTCCGCCCCGCCCCCGCCTTCCGCCTTGTTCTTGAGTAGCTCCATTGTGAGGGGCTGGATGAGTGCCTCGCGCCGCTGCTGCTCAATGGCACGCACGCGGTGACGCCGCAGCTGAATCTCGCGCTTGCGCTTTCGGTACTCCTTGAGGGGTTCGACGGTCATGCAGAAGAGTCGCAGCTGACCGTGCACGAGAGCCTTCATGTTTTCCATGTTGGCGATACGAAATGTTAGCTTCCACTCATCTACCTTCCCAGGAACGACTGAGAGGGCACAGAAGTCGGAGAAGACAATACGAGTGCCGAGCTTCCCTGTGTACTCCGCCTTCCCCACCACTAAGGCAGCGACGAGACCGACGAAGACAATGTTGGCATAAGAGCATGCCATGACGATCAGTGTGCGGCCTGTGTAGCACAGGTGATTAGGATCGACCATCATGCTTTGGTCCTCGCCCATGTACCCACCATTTGCGGCGAGACTAACCACTGTGAAATAGAGCGATACAATCGGTGTTGTGCCCACGTGTGCGCCACATGCGGCACCCCAGGCATAATAGATAATGCTTAACACCAGCAGAATGCCTAGATAGAACAGGATGGATAGAGAGAGCAGCGTCATCCATGGCTGGGCACGGAGCATGTAGAACATGGCAACACTGCGAAACTTATACGAATGCACGCCCACCTGCCTCGTAGTGAGGTTGCCATCATTATCAAACACGCGCACACGCGTCGTGCCATCTTCTTCTTCGATAGGATATTCAAAGAGGGAGTACTTGAGCTCACGCGGGATGTTGCTGTAGGGCTTCCCGCGCCTAGGTGCGAGAGAGGAACCGCGAAGCATCTTTTCTTCTTGCTTACCCCCAAATACTCTTCCCTCCTTCCTCTTTTCTCCCTTTAAAAATATATATTATAAGAAAAAATGTATTTTCAATATTTCTTCTATACTCGTTTGCTACACAGTCAATGTGGAGTATGCTTATATTTATCCAGAGAGAGGGGGCTGCTATTATTCAAAACAACAACAACAACAACAGGAAGAACAAGGTATGAAAGTGCAGAAGAAAAAAAAACACACACATCCAAAACAACATTTCTATGCGGAGCAGTATCCGCAAATGTGGTTCCCTCCGTATTCATACGCGCCATCACATTGCGTTGAACACTTCATGATCCTCTTGCTCCAATGTACAGAGAATATAGTAACGTTTTTTTTTTTTTAAATATTCTTCTTAAATTGTTTATATCGATGTATGCGCATAATGCAAGCCCCCCCAAAGACTGTATGTATTGAACTTATACAACCAAGAGCAAAGCAGAATGTTCCCATTGCTCACGCACCCCTCGCTCCTCCTCACCCACTCCTCTCATCAATGACACAGCTTTCTATACGTACACAGCCACAACTCCATACAAACAACAAAAGCAAAAAAAAATTTTGTAAGAAGAGAGAAGGAAATGAGAGGAGAGGGAAAGCAAGAAGATATGTTTCTCCACCTCTCCTTCTCTCCCTCTACACCACAACACGACGCTACCCGCCTGTTGCTTGCAAGGCAGCACGTCTTCCCATCTCCTCTTCCAAGAGGTGCATATACAGACTTGTATATTTAGACTTTCACACACACAAAACAGTACAGAGGTGAGCAATGAGAAGGAAAGGAATCCACGTAGCAAGCAAGGAAGAAAAAAAGATTAGAACGACAAAAGCAACTGAGATAATCAAGTCTATTTCATATATATGTATTCTGGCTTGCACACATGTGCATGCATAAATGTCACTATACTCTCACTTTATATATATATGTCTCCCCTCCCTCACTCTCTCTCCCTCCCATTCTTTCCATCATAAGTGCCCACGTTTTATAATCGCACTTCATCTCCAGACAAATAGCGTACAAAGAGAGGAGGAGAATAATAATAATAATAATATAATACACCAGAGAAAGAAAGAGAGAGCGAGAGCGAGAGAGAAAATCGCTGCAAAGACAAGCATTTCTCTCTCTCTCTCTCTCACACACTTTAGCGCTGTCTGCGGGGTTGATCTTCCTCATAGCGGTCCTCCTCACCGCTCTCTTCCAGGCCTTCGTCAAACTCGTCATATGTGTCCGCGTTCTTCACAATGAGGCGAATCTTTCCATCCGCTACCAGGACAACACCCGCGCCGTTCTGATGCCCTACATAGGCGCTAGTGCTAAAGATAGTGAACACACGCGCACTTTTGCTCAGCTTCAGCCCATCAGACTTCTCCTGATGCGCACGGAAGATGACCTCAAAGCCAAAGTGATCCAGAAAGTCGTCCACGGCTTTGCTACCGAAAAGGATAACGCCGGTGCCGCGAGGATTAGAACCAAAGCCCCACTTGTCCAGCTTGGACTCGTTCTCCGCTGGGTCCGCCCAGCACGTGTCCATGCCGATCTGTCTATACATCTGATGCTGCGCGGTCTCGTTGTCTGGGACTTGGAAGAATGAATCCATCGCGGGGAAGTCGTCGCTCTTGAGGATATCAAGACGATCGTCCACACCTCCGCGGTAGCGCGGGATGCCGCCGTGGGTGCAGTATATTTTTCCATCAATGTTGGCTGAGATGGGTAGGTAGGAGAAGGTCTCACTCGCGCGGCGCCAGAGTTCATCTCCAAGGGAGACGCCAAACAGTGAATGGCACTGCGCACGGAAGCTCGTGTTGCCGTATCCTGAAATGTCTCCACTCACGAGGGTGTCCTCGTGGTTGCCGCGTAGAAGCAGCACCTTGTGCGGCGCGAGCACCTTCATGGCAAACAAGTACGCCACCACCTCCACACTAAACTCGCCGCGATCGACGTAGTCGCCGAGGAACACAAAGCGATGCGGGGTGTAGCGTAGGTCTTGAAAGGAAATGAGATTATCCATAAAGTAGAAGAGGTCGCGGAAGTTGCCGTGAAGGTCACCAAACACGTAACACGGCGAGGTGGTGCTACCGTGCCGGGGCTCGTCCTGCAGCGTTCGCTTCACCTCTCTGCAGAGACTGATCATCGTGCGACCGAAGCCCTCCACATCATCCGGGGAGTGCTGGCATCCGTTACGCACAGCGAACGTCTTGACAATGTAGTGGTAAACCGCGTTGCCGTAGGAGGAAAGGGGTGAGAGACAGTCACGGCTAAACTGCTGGTTGAAGAGGCGAAGTGTCTGAAGAGAAATAAGCGCGTCCGCGTCAAGCGAGAGATCGCGGTTGAAGAAGGCACCACTGTTGAGGCTGAGCTGAGCGACACCCGCGCGTTGCGCGAGCGCGGAGGCTACCTCGCGCGACGGGTCCTTGGGGGACGGCTCATCGTCTTCGTCGCCCAGCGTCTCACCCCCACGTTGCATGATGCTGCCACGACCTCCTTGCTTACCTTCCGGCGTGGCCGCAAATTCTTCTTCTAAATTCATGCTAGGCGAGAACTCACTACGACTGCTGCTGCCCACGGAGAAGCGCTGTGTCTGCATGGAGCCTTCCACGTCACGCATGAAGCGTGATGAGACCACTGGGGTGTCAGCATCCCGCATGTCCTCCCGCCCATACGTCTTGTCAAGAACGGAGGACATGGGAACGGAGAGCGCGGAGCCGTTCTCGATCACCATGACGGACATGGATATCTCATAGGAGCGCTTCGGCTTGATGCTAGCATTGTGGGTACTCAGACGCGCTGCAGCAGGTGAGCGCGCACCGGCAAAACAGCTCCCATTCGTCTCTAAGTTGGAAGAGATGGACAACATGGAACCCCCAGTGGGATCGACGTGACTATTGAGGCTTGTTTCCATTGTGTAGGAGTTGCGACCGAGAGAGGCGTTGCGCTGCCCACGCAGCTGGCGGCTGAGGGCGTTGTTCTCGGCTTGCAGATCAAGCAAGCGAGTGATGAGAGCATCCTTGCTAAGCTGGGCTAACTCCTCTGTGGAGGACATTTTTGACCGTGTGAATTCTCGTTTACTGTCTTTCCTTTAGACCTCCTTTTTTTTTAAATATAAATATATATATATCTATCTATATAGCCCCCTCTCCAAAAAGAAACAACAACAATACAGAGCAAAGCAACAGCAACGCCGATAAAGGGTGCTTGAATCTGGCTTCTAAGCTCTGATTCGCAGCAAGCGGCGGCGGCAACAATAGAGATAAAAGGCAAGCCACAAACGAAAATTGAATCAATAAGAATATAGAATACACACAGTTTTTGCCTCTATCTCTCTCTCTATCTCTCTCTACGTATATATAAATATATATAAATNTATAAATATAAATATAAATATATATATAATGGAAGAATACAGTTTCAGAATCCACACGCGACAAAACGCCTTTCCCTTTGGCAAAAAATAAAAAATAAAAGAAGAATCGGAAGTGTACGTGTGAGAGAGAGAGAAAGGGAAAGAGAAAGAAGACGCTTTTGCTGCCTTACGTACTGGGCGAGTGTGTATGTGTGTGCGTGTACTGCCTGTTGTGCCCTGCGTTGCTCCCCTTTTTGTGCTCTACTCCTTTCCTGCTGACACACACAAACACACACAAACGTTGAATAGCTAGGTAGAAAATAATAAAAAATAATATGAAAAACAATAACGAAAATACGCACACACACACACACAAAATAAAAGATGCACACCAATATCTATTATATGACGGATATATCAAAGGTGTGTGTATATATATATATTTATTTATTTATATATCTTTTAATTTACCTATCAGCGAAGACACTTCAAGAAGAAGAAGCAAAACAGTAAATAAGCAAGTACTTTTCTTAGATTGCGAATTATGTCTGTGGTTTGTCGGTTGAACTTGCTATATTCAACTAGAAAAACGGAGAAGAAGGAAGGTAGGTACGCGCGGGTGTGCGTATAGAAAGTAAGTATGTATCCTAAGATATAGTTTTTAAGCATAATAGTATGAAAGAAGAAGAGAAAGAAAGTAGAGAAAGAAAGAAAGAAGAGAAGGAAAGATGACAATGATGAAGGCAAATGCACACATACGCAAAAAAATAAATAAATAATAAAATATGAAAGCAGCGCATGCTTGCATCCTTTGCCGTACGAGATGGAAAGAAAACAACAGTGATGCT
>JASANZ010001901.1:0-23310 GCA_030849805.1 Sergeia podlipaevii | reverse complement strand
TCTCGTTTTTTTTTTTTTAAACCGCTTTACAACCTGTCTTTTTTTTTTTTTATATAGCTACAGTACTGAGCTATAGGAACTTGAATTGCAGGGGTTAGAAATCATACCTTTCTTTTTTCCCTTTTCTTTTCTTTGCAACCGATGCGGTCACTTGCTCTATATGCGCGTCTTACTCGCACCGCCAGTGCTGAAGTTTTTCACCCGCTAGGCCAACAGCGATCGTATGGTTCGTTTTTTTCTGCAACGACGCCACTTCATTCTGGTTTTCGGTATCGTCGTACTCGTGTGCTTGCAGAGGACGCGATTGATCCCCTTACGAAGCCTTCTTCCATCGATAAGGGTGCTCTACACGTGGTATCTGTCCCAATTGGCAACCTGAAGGACTTCACCATTCGTGCCCTTGACGTACTTCACGATGTAGACTACATCATCACAACAGATCGTCCAGCCACTAAGGCGCTGCTGGATCTTGTTCACGTACCAAATCAGGGCCGGCTTGTTCACTACAGCAAGACTAACCACACCGCAACTCGGGCCAAGTTGGTGGAGCTCCTCAAGGGCGGCCGCAGTCTTGCCTTCGTGACAACAAGCGGCACCCCATGCGTGGGCGATGTTGGCGGTGAGTTAGTGCGTGAGATGCAGGCAAATGGCATACGGGTGACCGCTGTGCCTGGTGCTTCTGCAGTTATGAGTGCCTTGGCTATCTCTGGGTCAACCAGTTCGCCTCATGAGAATGCTGGACAGAGCAGCGGCAGCAGCGGTGCAGATGGCGGGTCTTCCTCTCCGTTAGAGGTATCCCCAGCTGCAGTAGCACATGCGCTTGGTGGTGGCAATGGGGCCTTCTACTTCGGTAACATGCTGCCAGAGAATCATGGAGCGCGACTGCGTGTGCTACGCAACACCGTGGGTACTGCCGTACACCCATGTGTCTTTTATGAGGTGCCCCGGCGTCTGGTGTCTGTGTTGCAGGACATTGCGGCAGTTCTGCCTCGTCGGCGGGTATGTGTCATGCATGAACTAACCAAGTTGAACGAATCCTTGCACGCGGACACCGCGGAAGCCCTTGTGAGTTTCTACACCCGTCATGAGGCACACATGCTTCTCACAAAGGGCCAGGTAGTGATTGTCATTGGCGGTGCAGGACCGGCCGAGCTAGCCGCCTTCTTGGAGCAAGAGGCGCAGCGCCGGAGACGGCTAAGGAAGAGCCTTGACACACTCATGGAAACAAACGACAAGAACACCGGAGAAGGGGCCACCAAGGAAGGGAGTGACAGAAAGGGGAAGAGTAAGACCACGAGGAGTAAGCGAGCATTGCTACGTGAGCGTCGAAAGGCCGCACTACGCCGGAAGAGGGAACGCCTTATACATAACATTGAAAAGGAGCAGGAACGACTTAGACTGAAGTTTAGCATCAATCGAGCTGATGCGAAGAAGATCTAGTTTCCTTCTTTTTCTTCTTTTTGTCTTTCCAGGCCAGTGGTTTTCCTTCTTTACGTGTGAGTTTTGCCTATTTTTTTTTTAAATTTTATTCACACAATTTCGCGGATAATGATAACAACAACAACAAAAAAAAAATGAAAGCAACAAAAAGAAAAGTGCCAACCATAAGGGTGTTGCTGTCTTTTTTTTTTTTTGAAAACCTGAAACATCTTTTTCTCTTAATCGCTTGCTCTTCATTGTATTGCAGTGGTGCGAAACATAGTATTTCATGTTTGCATTTTAAACAAATCTTCGCCTTCTGTATATCTTTTTTTTTTTTCAATCCGTTTTGCTAACATGATTACGTTGATATATGCTTTTTTTTTTTGCTGCCCAAATTAGGTAGTATTTTATTGTTGCTATTGTATTACCTGTGTGGGCACACACACACAATCCTGTTCTTAAAGAACAATATCTATCGCCGTCAAAAGAAAAGAAAAAAGGTGAGGAAAGTCAAAAATGTCCAACGACCTCGGTATTATCGGCCTGGGCGTGATGGGAGCCAACCTGGCTCTTAACATTGCTGAGAAGGGGTTCCACGTGGCGGTGTTCAACCGCACTGTCTCCAAGACGGACGACTTTATCAAGGAGCACTCCACTGGTGTTTTTGCGACCAACCTCCATGGTTACCAGACCATCAAGGAGTTCAGTGACTCTCTTAAACGCCCTCGCAAGGCCTTTATCCTTGTCCAGGCCGGCGCCGCCACTGACAGCACCATTGAGCAGCTCAAGGAGGTCTTTGAGAAGGACGATATTATCATTGATACTGGCAATGCCAACTTTAAGGATCAAGACAAGCGCGCTCACGAGCTTGAGAGCGCCGGCCTTCGCTTCCTTGGTATGGGCATTTCTGGTGGCGAGGAGGGTGCCCGCAAGGGACCTGCCTTCTTTCCCGGCGGCACTCCCAGCGTGTGGAATGAAATTCGTCCCATCGTTGAGGCCGCTGCCGCCAAGGCTGAGGATGGCCGCCCTTGCGTCACATTCAACGGCCGTGGTGGTGCTGGTTCTTGCGTGAAGATGTACCACAACGCCGGTGAGTACGCCATTCTGCAGATCTGGGGTGAGGTGTTCGATGCCTTGCGTGCCATGGGCCTCAGCAACGACGAGGTCGCCGATGTGCTGGAGGCGTGGAATGCTGAGGGATTCCTCAAGTCATACATGCTTGACATTTCCATCGCTGCGTGCCGCGCCAAGGAGCCGGCGGGCAACTACCTCTCCGAGAAGGTGAAGGACCGCATCGGGTCTAAGGGTACCGGTCTCTGGTCCGTCCAAGAGGCCCTTGAGATCGGCGTGCCCGCACCTTCCCTGAGCATGGGCGTCATTTCTCGTGAGATGACCATGTATCGCGATGAGCGCATTGCCAACGCCAAATCGTTTCCTCAGTTCCCTCGCGGCACGGGCCCCCAACTTAAGGACAAGTCCCCCAACGCCCCTGAGATCAAGCAGCTCTTCCATGCGGCCTGCCTCGCCATTATCGCCAGCTACGCCCAGATGTTCCAGTGCCTTCGTGAGCTCGATAAGGTGTACAACTTCGGCCTCAATCTTCCCGCTACTATTGCCACCTTCCGTGCGGGATGCATTCTTCAGGGCCACCTCCTCAGCCCCATGACCGTGGCTTTTGAGAAGAACCCCAACCTCACCAACCTCATGTGCGCCTTCGAGAAAGAAATTGGCGCTGGCATTCAGGACTACCGCAGCATCATGGCGCTCATCACCACCAGCACTGCCGTCGCTCTTCCTGTGATGCTGGCCTCTCTGACGTACATCAATGCTATGTTCACCCCCGTGCTACCCTACGGCCAGCTAGTGTCTTTGCAGCGTGATATCTTCGGTCGTCACGGCTACGAGCGCGTTGACAAGGAAGGCCGCGAGTCCTTTGACTGGCCTGAGATGCAGTAAATCAGAGTGATATTCTCTCTTTTTTTTTTTCTTGTTGCTGTTGTTGAAAAGCAACAACAAAAAAAGAGACGATAAGCATATTATGACTATGAATATTATTATTATTATTATTATTATTCACCCTTGCGAGGGATTTTTTTTAAAATAACATTGAGCGAAGCGAGGATAAAAAGGAGAAAATGAAAACAGTTGTGACAGACAGCTGACAACAGCATCCGAGCAAAAGAGAGAGAGAGATGTATCTAGGGCACTATATCCCTTCTTTTTTTTTTTCTTCCGAAGTCAAACGTCGAGGCTCTTTGTGACTATTTTTTTTACACATTTTATTTGAATGACTGTTTATTTTTTTTTAAAAAAATATTTACATGCCGTTGTGTAAGCAGACGTGCAACTGTTATGTGATGGAAGTGGATCACTACAATGACAGCAAACAGAAAAGGTGAGGGATGTGTGGGAGATTAAGCACTGCATACGTTCGCATTTGACACGTTTCGAGGATGATTTATACATAAAGAAAAAGGGGAAAACGAGGAAAGACAGACGCAAGATTGCAATCAGAAGGAAAAATTTGCCATTTCGATTGCCGAACAGCATTTGCTGGGATCTTTGTTCTAAAGTGCTGCGATGCTTTTCTCATAAGTGTCGATGATCATCTTCACAATTTTTTTTAAAAATTTTTTTTTTTTCTTTTTTTTACATACAGTTATCTTTTAAGTCATTTCCTTATTACTTATATATTAGTCAAAGCTTTTTTTACATACAGATATATCACCATCAGTTTTATCATTACTCTCGGGGGAAAAAAAAACAATAGGCAATTACATTCCCAACTATTATTACTGCTGTTGATAGCTCTACAGGACTTCTTTCCCTCAACCGTAGTCTTTATCTTGTCATAGACTCTCGCACACAAGGATTGCAGGTAGCGTAATCCAAGTTGAAAAAGACGAACTGACATTGAAAAAAAAGAGGCAGCAATCTTCATTTTTTTTTTTCTTCTGCCGTTGCGTCGTACCATCTTGCTAAAATTCTTTTTTCTTAGTGATAGCTGACGGGGGGAAAAGGATTGAACAAGGGAGGAAGCACAGAGCAAAAAAGAAGGGATTCATTGCGCAGCTTATCCTTTGTTTTTATATAGTGTCTCTTGAGTGCCCTTTTTGTTTTGAATCTTGCTTGCGTCTTTATTTCTTTATTTGCCAAGCAGCTGCAACTGGGGCGGACAAGACACTCTTTCTTTTTCTTACTTTTTCAAAGCCACTAAGGGGTGATTGTTGGTAGGGACGTTTTAGTATATATTTCTCTCTTATTTTTTGTTGTTGTTATTTGTATATATATATATATATATATATTGTAGTACAACACAAAACAGCTTACCGTCTTATATATATATTTCTTTAGTATTGCGAAGGCTCACACACCACTGCACGTAAGCTCTGACATGTCAAGCAACAGCAGGCATACTCCCAAGGGCGAGAAGCCCTGGATGCACGGTGCCGCTGGCGTTCTTGGCGGCTCAATGGCAATGATGATGTTTTATCCACTTGACTTTCTTCGCACTCGCATGCACACTCTCCACCAAGGCAGTCGCACAATGCCACTGCTCTCGGCGAAGGAAATTGTGAAACAGAATGGACTTCGTGGTATGTATCGCGGCATTGGCGTCTCTGTTGTTTCACACAGTCTTGGATGGGGTCTTTACCTGCTCTCCTTCCGTTCCGTCCAGCGCAAAGTAGACGAAGTGATGGAGGAGGCTTACCCCGAAGTTGGCTCCTCTACCAGGGACTTCATGGCGGCTTGTGCGGCGGCCACAGTTACTGGGGCGGTCATCACGCCACTGCATGTCATCAAAACGCGTCGGCAGCTGCAAGATGTGCGCCAAGGAGCGATGGGGCGGGGTATCATCGAGGACTCTGTGCGTTCCATTATTCGGAATGAGGGCTGGCGCGCCATGTTTAAGGGGCTTGGACCCCAGATCTTGCTCACCGGCAGCACAACTGTCCAGGTGACGTTATATGAATGGTTTAGGCGTAACTTCTTTTTTAATCACGAGGATCCGTCCTCGCTGCAGGTGGCCATTGCCTCGGCGTTTTCAAAGGCAGTCGCGAGTGCGATGTTCAACCCTCTTGAAGTAGTGCGCACACGCTTACAAGACAGGCGTAATCATGGTCTTGCGGCGTATCGCAGTATGCCAGCAGGTTTGCAGACGATCTGGCGCACGGAGGGGGTGCGCGGGTTGTATCGCGGCCTCCCGGTGAACGTTGCACGTGTGATCCCGTCTACTGTGATGGCCTTTGTGCTCTACGAGAAGTGCCTGTGGGCGATTCGTGAGACCCACAACGGTGTCGCCGTGCGCGCGGACACGCTGCGGCAGCGTGCCAAGGTCAAGGCAACTGTCACTGTTCTCGATCACTAAGGAAAAAAATTGGGAGAAATATGCAAGCACTCCGCTGCTTCTATACGCAATGAAGGAATAGAAAAAAAAACAGGGGAATGCAATATATCCTAGCGGAAAGTGCGAGTGATGAACCTTAGAGAGAGAGAGTTCTCTTTTTGGGTCACGAAGGACTGAGAGAAGAATGAAAATAGTAAACAAAGTAGTTTACAGAGGAACGCCATTTACCAAGAGAAAGTGCAATGCATTTTTTTTTTCCTGTGAAGAAACAACCCGCGTTCTTTTTTTTTTTTGCTGAATCTTTTGCGTCAAAACTCATTACTGGCTCTTCATCGCTGTAGAAAGAAAAAAAATGCATCTACTCACCTGTAGCTAGCTATTAATATTATCTTTCCACAGATATCTTATCTCTTTTTCTTTTTAAGGATAAAAAAATAATAAGAACGAACCAGTCATGGCTTTCTACGGTTCTTATATTACATCCACAACAAAAGAAACTGCTGATATTCAACAATATATGTTCAAACATTTTTTCTTTGTATATATATATGTTCCTTTAAAAAAAAAAAAGAAAAAAAAAAGAGAGAGTGATAGTTGTGTTGTGAATTTTTTGTTTTTGGCTTGCTTCCATTTGTATGTTCCAACAATAAGCAATTTGACTGTTGTAGCAAAAAAAAAAAAAATCGTAAGTTTTTGAGTAGGGCAAACTTCTTTAATAATACCCGGAGAAAGACAATTTGAAAGCAGTGAAACGATTACGATTATATCGGTAAACTAGAGTTTAGTGCATACCCGCACATATAAACACACATATATTTGGTATGAGTAAGTATGCTGGTCAGTGTCTGCATTTTTCCGTGTTCTTTTTTTTTTGATATTTCAAAGTGTATACTTTTCTTTTTTCTCTTCCTTGCCACTTTCGCTTACTTTTGGGTCGAGTGCACAGCACTTACGAGGTAGACCTCTCTTTACCTCCTTTTCTTTTCTTTTTGCATGCTATCAGGCATTCTTTTTTTATCTATTTATCTATTTATACGGAGATGTTTAGTGTATGCGAGCTGAGTTTTCTGCACTTCATATATATATGCAAGTTTTTAAGAAGAGGAAAGATAAAGGAGGAAAGAGGGATACACAGTATCTGCGCTGAAAACAAATAAGGTTTTTTTTTCGTTTTTCTTCCAATATTTTATGTATTGGCTTCTTTATCTGATATTGAGGTGGGGAAATTTCAGAAAAAAAAAAATACGCAAAATTCTGTCGGGAAAAGTGCACATTGTTGTTAAATACGTGCTTTTCTACTGTCTTTTTTTTTGTTGGCTACATTGCTTGAATCTTTATTGCACGAGAATATTCTTTTATTTTTCTAATATGATAATTCTTTTTTTTTTTTGTCTGCCTTTTCTCCCATTTTTTTTTTCTTTTGCTGAATGACGGTAGTGTGTGTGTGCGCGCACTTGGATATAGGTGCTGATTCATATTCTGATAGCATCCCGTTTTCATTTTTCTTTTATTCATACACACCTGGATTTTTACGGTGTCTTCTATAGTTTGAAAGTATGAGCCGCCGGCCCACGGTCCCTTCAAGGTTGTCTACCGAGAAGTATGGCGAGAAAGTTGGAAATGCTGCTGGGCAGGTCTCTCTCTCCGCTGTTAGTTTTCTTTTCTCGGAGATGTGCACGCGCGCGTTCAAATACCCTACCAAGGCACGTAATGTGGAAGAAGTCGAGGTACGCCTTACCGCTCTTGGTACTCACGTCGGTACGAGATTAGTTATGCTTGCCTCCGTGCGCGAGCCTTTGGAAATGCAAAACCGTCCGCTTACAGTTGAAGCGGTGCTAAAGTTACTTCAGGATAAACTGTGGTCGCGCTGGTTTGGCAAACCTGTAAGCGACATTCAGCGCGAGAGCAACTCGGATCGATTTTTTCTTTTTGATAGCGATCCAATGGTTCTTAAATATGTCTTTCCCTCCCCAGACTACGTGGATAGTGAAGGCAGATGGAACGTGAACTACGCTAGCTTTGTCGGTGGGATCATTCAAGGTGCACTTCAGTGCCTCGGCTTTGAGGCTGAGGTTGTGACGTACCACCACCCGGAGCCAGGGAAGCCGCATCAGTCGTTATTTGTTATCGGATTCGCCAAACATGTTTGGGAGCGAGAGCGCAAAGTACGGATTTAGACGACTTTTTTTCCCGTACGAGCATGCAATTGTGTATTTTTCTATTGATACTTTTGCTTTTGGTTTGCTGGGTCATGCGGTTAATGTGCCGTTTGTTTGGGTTGCTCAACTACTGTTGCAAAAAGAAGAAAAACAAGGAGTCTTAACATATATATAAATGAATGAGAATATGATATGCAATTGTGAGCAGACTCATGCACCATTTGCCTTATTGTGTCTCCAACAAACATATATGTATCTTTTCTCTTCGTATTGACTTTTCTTTTCTCGTTTGTCCTTTTCCTATTTTTTTTCTTTTTTTACAGAAGTTAGCAATATCTTCTTTTCTTTTTTTTTTGTCGAACGATTGATCTTCTGAGTGCAAAAAAACAGCAAAGCAACTGCGTAGAATATCGCTTCTTTTTCCCTCTTTTTATTATTATTTTTATTTTTGGCGAGTTTCTTTTTTTTTTTTTCTTTTTTTTGTGTAGCTTCATCCACACATACATTTTTCTCTTTACTGCTATCTTTATTTATATATATATATCTTCTGCTACTCTGCTCCCCAAGAATACACACACAACATGGCTGGCGTTCTCACACTTAATCTTGTGCTTCAAAAGTCCAAGGTGGATGATATCTACCGTGTCAACAAGCTGAACGTGTGCTCAGCGCAGTTGTCTGACATCGGCGTCCTCAGGCAGGCTGCCAACTTGGAGGTGCTCTCGCTGTCTTTGAATGAGCTCAGCGAGCTTGGGGCAGTCTCCAACTGCCACTCTCTTCGGGAGTTGTACCTGCGTCGGAATCAGATTCGCGACATCAACCAGGTGCTGCACCTCACGCGCTTACAGAATCTTGAGGTACTGAACCTCTCTGACAATCCCATCAGCCGAGATCCCAACTACCGCCGCTTCATCATTGCAGCTATCCCCTCCCTCGAGCGCCTCGATGACGTTGATATCACCGATCCCGAGCGGGAAGCCGCCGTGCGTGTGTTTCCGGAGCTTATCTACTTCGCCCCTCCACCATCGCGCTACGCAGACGCCCCCGAGGGTGGATACGCGTCGCCGCCTGCACCGCAGCAGCAGTCACCGAAGCAGCAGTCACCAAAGCTGCCCAAGAACAACTCTGGTAGACGCGGCTCCGCTCCTCCTGACGCGCCTGCCCCTCGTGCTGCTCATTCCAGTGCGCCCAGCAACAACAACAACAACAACAACAACAACAATGCTCGCAATGCGAGCTCGGCGGGACACCAGCCTCGTGCAGGTGCGAATAGTGGTGGTAGCGGTGGTGCGCAGCGCGCCTACCAACATTCATCGACGCCATCCTCTAGGGCAGCGACGGCGGCAGCGGGTGGAATGTCCGGAGGAAGTTCTTCTGAAACTGGGATTGTGCAGGCTGTGAAGGTGCTTTGCTCAGAGCTATCCCCCCAGGGTCTGAATGAAGTGCGTCGCTTCATTGACTCTATGAGTGGGTATTGATTGAGGAAAAGGAAGAGAAGACGCAGAGTAGCAATTTCTCCCCTTCTTTTTATGTGGGCATTTGCCATATGTTTAGTATCTTCTATATGCAAGTGTATATATATATATATATATGTGCGCGTGTGTATAGCGTGGCAGTGATGTCGGGCGTTTTTTGCACTAAACTGCTTTTACTTTTCCTCTTTTCAATTTGTGTTTTCTGTGATTGCTGTCATTGTATTAGGTACTTTTTTTTTCTTTATTTTGCTTGCTCCTTTATCTTGTTTTGCTATCATGTGTGTGTGTGTGTACACGCACATGGTATTGTGTGCCCATCGAATAAAGATGCCAAGAACCACTGTGAACGTATTTGTGTTCGGTGTAAACACGGATGTATTATGAAAAGGAGAATGCCAGTAGTAAAACGGTTTTATTACATGACGGAGGGTGGCTTTTTTTTTTTTGGGTACACATGTCTACGCATACATTTGCTTGGGCACTATGGATTGCTTGTGTTGTGATGGGTTTCGGAGGAAGAAGACACCATTTTTTTCTTTCATTTATTTTCTTCCGTAGATTCAGTGACTTTTAATTATACTCGTATGATGATGATGATGTGTATCTAGGATACACAGTGAAGCGTACAAAGAAACAGATACACATCAACAAGGCCATATCTGGCGGCAAAGCGAAGTGAGAACGATGAAAAAAAAAGGAAAGAGCAGCGAGAAAAGAAAAGAAACAGAACAGAAACAATGTTTACATGCACACGAAGGCAAAGAAAGAAAGAAAGAAAATTGAAGAAAAAAAGGGGTGTATATTTTTAGAGATAAAATGAATGGAGGCATCAATATAAGAGAAATTCAAATCAAAACAAAATGGCCTTTTGTGTCAGTGTGAGCTGGTGTTTGCAATGGGCAAATAAACATCAACAACAAAAAAAGAGTAAGTTAATATAGATTTCAGTGTTTAGCATCAGTGATGTTTGGAAGGCCGCACGTTTGATCAGTCTTAGAGAAGAGGACAGATTTAAAAGGAAAAAAGAAGGACACCAAAAGCGATCAAATGTGTGCGTAGACTACTTTTTTTGTATGATTGTTGACTGCGATAAGCGTGACTGACGCTGTTACTACTGACGGTGAGGGTTTTTTTTTCTTGTTGATGCGCAACTGTTTTTATTCCTGGCAAGCGCGTCACGCTGAGCGCAGCACCAGTTCTCTTGACTATTATGTTTTTCTTCTCTGTGTTTTGCTTTTCTACGGTTGAGTGCACCTCACTGTTTCGCACGCATTACACACGTGCATGCACACATATAGATGCAATGATGATGGTGGTATTGTATAGCTGAGTGTCTTGTTTTGTTTTGGTCTTCTCAAATGCAATATATTCGTTTATTTTGCATTATCTCTGTACGTTTTTTTTTCTTTTTGTATCTTCACCACTGTTTTTTTTTTTCCTTTTACTTCAACTAGTATTATTAATCTGTTTCTATTCGTTATTTTTTAAACACCACCAACAACGATTTCTTTTCCATGAATCTATTTATATATACCAATGTTACTTACGTTGTGATGGATGTTCAGAGAACCATCGCGAGGGAGAGATAGAGAAGCAGAGATGTATGCAGGTCTCTATGTGTTTGTGATTTAGGTTTAGGTGGATGTTGTTTTTTTTTACATTGTTTTTTGACGCGAATGAACATTATCTTTTTTCATTTTTGTTTCCTTTTTGCATTTGGATTAGTACCACTACTGCCACTAGAACAACAACGTTTTTTTTTCTTCCCGGCATATATTCAGTAGGTCATTATAAAAATATTTCTATATACCTGTGGTCTTTGATGCTCCTCCTGCCCTTCTCTAATTGCACTCACTCATGGGATTTTTTTATTTTTCTAAAATGGCTGCACTTGCAAAAAGAAAAATAAATCAAACCCACAAATAGTGAGTGGGATGACGCTTACTCATTTCTTTTTTTGCAATCAAACATTTTTCTATTTCTTTCTCCCATCTTTTTTTTTTTTCTTTTAGAAATTGCGCTGCACACACGCGCACATTTTTTTTTTTTTTGGCCTTTGAAAGAAGAAACGCATTCTCTTTTGCCATGTCTAGTGACATACTGCCAGCGTTTGACTGCCTTCGTCTTCCTTACAAGGGTCCCCACGATACCATCAAGTGCGTCGAAGTAGATGTTAGCGGCAACCGCCTGTACGCGGCGTGTAACTCAGGCGGTGTGTTTGTGTGGGAGCTAGAGTCACACAAGCCATTGTCGCTGCTTCGCCATCCACTGTGGGTGAACGCAGTGCGTTGCTACCCCCCTGTTCAGAACAATAGCGCTACCAACGCTCTTATCGAAAGCCGTCACAATCTGAAAGCTGCAAGTAGAGGCAACACCGTTGGTAAGGGCAATGACCAAGTAGACGGTATACCTGAAAACTGCGCCGAGGACGCCGTCATATCTTGTGTCATGCGTGGCTGCTATACAGAGGTTGTCCTTACAGGCTGCGAGGACGGCGTCGTTTCTGCGTGGAACCCGATGACATTCCGCATCAAGACGCAGTGCCGTCTTAGTGAGGGTCCTGTCACCCATCTTCATTTGCCTCCTCTTCCCTCAAGTTTGAACCCAGCAGCGGCCGCTGACGGCGCAGCCTCCGTCTTTTACGTTGTATCCATGCATAGCGTCTTTGCAGTGCAACTGAAGCCAGAGATGACGATGCTAAGGTGTATGGAGAATCCAACTATTTGCTTGGCGATAACGTCCATTACGACCCCACGCAACCAGTACCTGCTTGTCGGCCAGGAGAATGGCGCAATCGTATGTTGGTCTCTTGCAGATTACAGCTATGATGACACCCTCGCCTACCCCACAGGTGAAGCGGACATCGATGCGGATGCGCGAGAAACTGATGTGATACACGTCCCACGATACAACGATACCACCGGTATGGCAGAGAACACTTTTGCGTATAATATTCACCGCTGCGCCAATCGTGGTCACAGCGGCTACCGGCAGAACATTAGTGCTGAGGAGGAGACGGCGCGCTATCACGTGCATATGCTAGCCGAGCCTGTGCTGCTACGAAATTCATCTGACTCTGTTACTGCCGCCACGAAGGCTGGCATAGTGCCACCTCTTTCCATTCAAGAGCTCGAGGCGGCCGAGCGCGAAGCAAAGACTGCGTACATTGGCCAGTACGAGTCACCCGTTGATAATGAGGCTGAGCGCAACCGCATGTCTCCTACTCCCACACCAGAGGACGGCGGTGAAGCGATGCCGGGACCGCAGGAACCACCTGCGCAGCACACAGCATCAGCAGCAACCCTTATGTACGATAGGCGCCGCGTGACATGCCTTGCCGCTGGCCGAGAGGAGTCACGGGTGTCCTATCGATTCTACAGTGGACACGCAACAGGCGAGCTGCTTATCTGGGAGGCCTCTTACCGTGACCAACCTACGGTGCTCCTCAAGAAGATACAGATTTTTCCAAGTACCACATGGGTGTGGAACCTGTTGGCATTGGAAGGCTTCTTCAGTGAAACCAAGGCAAACGCTGGCGTGTCGCTGCCCTCGATCTCTCTCTCGATGAACGGCGTCGCCGCTTCTTCCTCTTCACTAGCAGCGAGGAAGGACAGCAAAGGGGTGCCTAGTTTGATGAATCTGAAACCACCGCAGACGGCGGCAGCAGTAATTACTGACGCCTCGCGGAAGCGCTTTGATGGTGCTGCTGGGAAGACACGATTGAGTTATCTGCAGTTGATTGCTTGGGCGGATAGTGGGGAGGTGCGGTATATTTATCCTCGCAAACGAGTGCACATGTGTAAAGGACCTGGATTCCTTGCAACCGCCGCTACACACTGGCACGGCTATGAAATTAGAGCATCTCTGCTTGTGAACGGAGACGCGGAACAGCAAGGAATCATAGGCACATCCTCGTCGAAGAACAAGATGGAAAAGGATGATAAATCTTCGGACAAACTCGCTCCGTTGCCTTTTCAGGTCAAAAAGAACAATGACGCTCCCATCACGCACACGAAGCGGCACTATGTCATTATGGCAAACTTTGAAGGGCGAATAGAACGTTTTGATGTCACACCGCCAGTGACGAAGCTGCTGCATATGTCAAGTGGTACTTGAACAGAGGAATCAATGTGCGACTTCTTCGCGTCTTCTTTTCCTTTTCTTTTTCTTTTCTTCTTCTTCGTTCTCCCCCTCCCCCACTTAAAGACTTTTTTTTCTCTTGTTTATGTATAGGCTTATATTGAATTGCTTCCACTCTTGATGTGTTTGTTGACAATTAATGATGTTTGTTTTAAGCACTTACAGAAGCTTGTTGCTTCTACTAAATCCTTCCCTTTCTTTCTTTTTCTTTTTTCAAAAATTACTTCCTTTTGTATTTTACACCCTATGTTGCTATGAATTGTATTCACTTTTTTTTTTCCTTTCCATCGTTCGTCTTTGTTATCATGAACCTACTTATCACAAAGCATTGAGAACTCGCGAAGAAGCACCCAACAATAATAATTTGTTATTGCTGAAAATGACCTCTCTCTCTCTCTCCCCTTTGGTACATGTTTAAATTTTTCTTTTCTCTTTCCACTTCCTTTGTACTTTTCTCTCTTTTTCATTCATGTATATATTGTCACCATTTATTAGAGAACAGGTCGTGAATTTACATTCCGGACAAAATGACCCGTGCTGGTATCAAGGGTAAGGTGCTCGGCAAGGCCAAGAAGATGGCCCTCATCGAGGCCCGCAAGAAGAGCGTCGAGACCCGCAAGAACCGCGACGACAAGCGCTGGAAGCGCGTCCTCGCCAAGATGGACGACGAGAAGCGTAAGAAGTTCCACGGCGTTGGCAACACCGCCAAGAACTCCCGCGTGCGTGGCGCCACCCGCGCCTCCCTACGCAAGCGCACTGGCCGCAAGCCCGACGCTATCACCATGGAAGCCACCATCCACCTCGCCAAGCTCCTCAAGAAGAAGACCTTCCACAAGCGCGCTCCCCTCGCCATCAAGCGCATCAAGACCTTTGTTGGCAAGCTCATGAAGACCAACGATAACCGCATCGATGCCTCCCTCAACACCTACATCTGGCACAAGGGCGTGAAGGGTGTTCCCGGCCGCGTTCGCGTCATGATTCAGCGCAAGTCTGAGACCAACGAGGACAGCAAGCGCAAGCACTACTACACCGTCATCTCCAACGTCCCCGTGGCCACCTTCAAGGGTCTGACCACCAAGACCATTGAGCAGTAAGTTGCGCTGGCTTTACAAGGCTTGAAGCCGGAAATGGAATCCACTATCTTTTAATTTTTTTATATATAAACAAAACAAAACAAAAAATTACTTCAACTTTTTAAAAAAGAAGGTGCGCCCAACTTTCTTTCTTGAGCTGTTTTGTGCGTAGTACAGAAAAGTAACTTCTGCTGTTTAGCGGAACTGAGAGCTGTGTAAGGCATATGGCTTTATGTGCTCACTGCGCTCGTTTCTTTCTTTTCTTTTTCTCGATGCAATGCTTTCTATATGCATTTTTCTTCTCTATGTGATTTCTTTTGATTTTTTTTTTTTCTTAATGGAAGTGTGACGAGAATACGCATACGCAGGTATAGCGTATTGCCTCTTTTTTTTTGTCTGTTTTTCAAAAAAAAGGAACTTTTTTTAAAATACCTTTTTTACAATTATCAAATAGCAAATGGCAGATCAAGGCGAGGAGTGGGCCGAGGAGGCACCCAGCTTCTTTGCCGAGTTCGCCGCTTCGAGTAGCTCTGGCGGTGCGTCGCAACGCAAGCGTAATCGTGAGGCGGCCATGCAGAGCTCTCAACCTCCTGTGAAAACCGCCGAGAGTGAGGCGGCTCGCCTAACATTAGCTGCGGAGGCTCGCAAGCGCATTGCTGCTGCTGTGTTGAGTCGTGCGAGCCCGAAGGAGATTCAGAAGGCGGTGCGCACTGTAAAGAAGGAGCGGGGCGACGAGGCGCGCGATGGAAAGTCTGGCAGTAGTGGTGCTGAAAAGAAGAAGGACCGTGCAGGCGGGCTAGAATCTAGTGAGGAGCCGAGAAGTGGGACCATGTCACACAAGAAGGCGCGTGTAGAGGAGAAGTTTGCGAGGAAGGAGCAGCGAAAGGAGGAGGCACGAATAACAGCCATTAAGAACCGTAAAGTGTTGCGCAAGCAGAGGAGATAGCATTATAGTGCGTGTGTGTGTGTGCTGGAGCTATACAGGGAAAGCTTCTATACATTAAAGAGGCGACAATAACAAACTACGATAGTGTGTAGTCTATAGCCACGAGTAATGCACAGGGGGTGCAGACTGAATAGGCTGACATCCATAAGAAGAAGGCAATAAATGCAGTAACATTTTTCCTTTTCTGCAGTACTTTGTGAAAAAATTGGAGAATTTATTTGTACTTGGTTAGCTCATTCATTTTACCAACAAAAAACAACAACAACAACGACTCTACCTTTTTTTAATTCTTTTCCCCCGTAATGATGCTTTTATATTTATGATAAATAGTCAACTATATAGTTGTCAATCGTGAGGGCAGCGAAGAGAAGCAACTTTGTTGACTCTGGTTTGTTGCTTGATTGTACTTTTGTTCATTGATATTGATCTGCTTCTTTTTTTTGCCCAAACAGAAAAAGTATCTTCTCTTCTATTTTTACTTTGCAAACGGATTGTGATACTTGTTCTTCAGTTCTATTGAATTGCCTAGATCACACATACACAAAAAATAAAGAAACGAGGAAAATAAAGGAATATATATATCACCTGGATATCCCCTTGAGAAACAACAAGAACGGCAACAGCTATGGTGGAGCCTGTGGATGATCTGGATGCCCTCCTGGACGAGGCGATGGATATGGTAGATGAGCAGGAGCGTCAACACGAGGAAGACGTTAAGCGACGCGAAGCCAAGCTAGAGGCAGATCTGCAAACTGCGTTGAAGGAAGTTGACGGTGGCGCTGAGGGAGGCGACATGATTAAAATGCTGCAGACGCTCCTTTCTGCTGGCGCAGCAGGCGGCGAGATGGATGACAGCTACTTTGAAAACTTCAAGTCAGACGTGGGGAAGCTTCTAGAAACTCTCGAGAACGTGAATGATCTCGAGCCTGGCGACAAGGCCAACCTTGAACGGGTAAAGGAGCTTATGAACATCATGGATACCGATGATGAGGAGAGGGCACAGGAGGTGCTGGAGAAGCTCAAACAGGAAGATATTCCAGGCTCGTCAGACATGAGTGAGGGCGACATGCAGGGGGCAATGAAGCAGTGCCTGGAGGCCCTTCAGAGCCTCTCTACGGCTGCTGGTGATAAGCAGGCCCCGCAACAGGCTCAGGACACCACTGCTGTTGCTTCTAGCAACTCGTCAGCATCTGCAGTCGGCGACGAGGCGCTTCCACCTGGATTAGTAAACATGCTGATGGATACCTTGCTCGATCCTCAGTTTGTGGAGCCTATTCGCCTGATGCGCGATGCTTACGAGCCGTGGCTTGCCGCGCACGATGATACCCTCACACAAGAAGAGAAGGGGTTGTACGCCAAGCAACACATCAAGTCGGTGGAAATCTGTGAGTTTCTTGAAGTGCCGCTGTCGCGCGAGGATGATGAGCGTGTGGCGAGGCTTTTAGAGCTGATGCATGAGTTTTCTGAACTTGGTGAGCCCCCGAAGACCCTGCCTGAGTTTGCGAAGAAACTGAAGGGGGACCGCGAAGGTAGTGACGACAGCGCTGCTGTTGTGTAGATGAGTGACAAAATCGTTTTTTTTATTTTCTCAAGTTTTCCTGCAAGAGCAACAGCAAAAAAGGGAAAGGAGGAACGTGAAAGGGAGATAAATAGCGAGCCAACTGCTGAAAAAAAAAAAACGGAGTATTCAGCGACGCGGACATCTGCGTTGGCTATCGCAACTAGTGCATTTCCTTTTTACAATTTTTTTTTTTTCTTGTCCTCCCTTTTTGTCGATGCAGTTGGTATTTGAGTAAATTATCGTGATCACCCCTATCAAAAATTGGATTCTGTTGTTTCTTATATCTCTGTGATGGCTTCTCTCAGCTTTACCTTTTTGGTTTTTCTTACATACTAACGTCAACAACCTACCTATAAGAATGAAATTCTACGCGCGGTTTGTCTGAGAGTATGTGATTTTTGTTATTATTTGCAGATAGCAGGAACATATTCTTTTGAGGATTCTTCACTGCTACTGCTGTCATGGCTATCTTTTTTTTTTTCATTTTTTTTTTCCTTTATTGTGCTTTCTTTTCTCTTCAGCAGGGTGAATTTACTCCCAGAAGAAACTATATATAACATCTTCTCACAATAGCATAGATTGAAAGATAGATGAGCACTAGCAACGCCGCTGTGACACACAGCACTGGCGGGTCCCGCCTCCCGTGGGTAGAGAAGTACCGCCCTTCCTCCCTGGATGAGGTGGTGGCACACGAAGACATCCTCAGCACGTTGCGACGCTTGATGGACGGCAACAATATGCCCCATCTTTTGTTTTACGGACCTCCAGGAACCGGCAAGACCACCACGATCAAGGCATGCGCCTACCATCTTTATGGGCGCGACCGTGTCCGCGCCAATGTGCTTGAAATGAATGCGTCAGATGATCGCGGCATTGACGTGGTGCGCAATCAGGTGCGTGAGTTCTCTAGCACATCGTCTATCTTTTCCATGGTGAGTAGCTCCAGCAGCAGCAGCAGAAGCAAAAACAATAATAATGCTTCCACAGCGTCAGCCGGTACTGGCACCGCTCCTCGCGCACCCCCGTTCAAGCTTGTGGTACTAGACGAGGCGGACCAGATGTCACACGATGCACAGGCGGCCCTCCGCCGTATTATCGAGAAGTATACCAAGAACGTACGCTTCTGCATCTTGTGCAACCACATCAACAAGATCATTCCCGCTCTTCAGTCTCGCTGTACGCGCTTCCGTTTTGCCCCTGTGAAGAAGGCAGCAATGTTGCCGCGCTTGCAGTATGTTGCGGAACAGGAGAAGGTGAAGTTTACAGCAGAGGGGCTCTCTGCCGCGTACCGTCTCAGCCACGGCGATCTTCGGCGCTGCCTCAACACTATGCAATCAGCCGCTCTATCGATGGATGAGATCACGGAGATGTCGGTGTACCGCGTGACGGGCAATCCGACTCCGGCAGAGGTGGCGGCGATTGTTTCAGATATGCTCTCTGGCGATTTTGCTACTTGCTGGGAGAAGGTGGAAAGCGCTGTAACAGAAAAGGGCGTTTCCGTCTCTGATTTGGCGCGCGAGATACATCCCATCATGATGGCCATGGATCTCCCTCAAGACTGCAAGTGCTTCTTGCTCATGAAATTATCTGATATAGAGTATTACGCCGCGGGCGGAGCACGAGAGGCGTCTGGACTTAGCGGCATTCTGGCTGCCTTTCAGCTTGTGAAGGAGGCCGTGACAAGCCGCAAGTCTATTGCTGAGGTCGCTAAGTAACGCGCTGTAGGGAATCTTGTTGCCACTCTCACTATACAAGGGCTTACGAGTCCATGCATGAGGAAGGGGAGGAAGATGGCGGGTTGCCGAACCCGTAACATATATAAGGTGCGTGCCACGAAGAAACCGGAGAACTGAGGTACACACCTATTATGGGAAGTGCGCGTGCCAGTTGTCATAGAGAGGGAAAGAGAGAGCGAGAGAAACCATCTGGATCAGCATAAGATCGCGACCATTAAGTTGACTTTGAAAAGATAGTGAAAAAAGAAAATTAAAGAAAATGATTTTCCGCCTTCTGTGTGCTCATCGTGGCGCCTGTTTTGACACTCCAGCTGCTCCATCTGATTTTTATTATTTTTCTATACGCCAAGGGAAAGCGATGCGAACTCGAATATTCAGATAGCTCTTGTATGCTTTTTACTTTTCCTTCCATTCTTTTTTTCTTTTCGTGCTTGGCGACTTTAGTACACAGAGAAGATAGGGAGATTATTGCTTCCTTCCACCATATTTGTTTTATTCTACACTTTTTAAATATTAATAGAAAAGGCGAGCACAATAGGTGGCATCTTTTTTTTTTTTTTTTTGAAGGTCCTTCAACTGACGTGAAGCGGGTTTATGAGAAAAGAAATAGATCGAAACATATATATATATATACACCCACTGTTTTACTCGTTAAACACATAGACACAACAAAGTACGATAGATAGAAAGACACATATATATTCTTTGCTAGCAACATGAGTTCTTCTAGCGATGATGACTGGATGATTCCCAAGTCGAAGCCTCCTGGTGGCACTGGAGCCGGCGGTGGCGGGGAAAGCGCCATGATGGCTGCCCGCCGCGCTGCCCTTCAGCGGAAACGAGAGGAACAACAGCAGCAGGTTCATCAGACGCAATATGCTTCTTCAGTTAGCAGTTCTGCTAGTGTGCGCCGACCTCCGACCTCTGGTCGTCTTGGCAGCGGCGGCTCCTCGGACCAGCAGCCACATGCAAGTGGTTTAGACAGCACGATGACACAGCCTCCCTCCAACCACGAGCTCCAACTTGCTGAAGCTGCGGCTGCCGCGGCCGCGGCTTCTGAAGCACTTTCAGTTGCCCCTGCTGCTGCTGCCCTGGTCGCCCCTGTCGTTGAGAATACAGTGGAGTCTCTTAAGCGTCAGGTAGAGGCGCGTCGGAAGCTTCTGCAAGCCACTCGCGAGCGCGAACTGGTCATGGGGGAGAAGTGGCGCGCTGAGAAGGCTCAGAAGCGGGCAGAGATTCACCAGTTGGAGGCCCGCCTGCGCACTGTCTGGGGCTCCCTTGAGGATGAGAAGAGTAGTGCCGAGGGTCTTGCTCGTCAGCGGCAGGATGCACAAGAGACAGAGATGAGAGCTGCGAGGACAGCGGTGGAGAAGGAGGTGAAGGCGGAGTATCTCCCTCAAGTAGAGCGGCTGCAGGCACTGCTGGTAGAAAAGCGCGCTGAGGAGGAGCGTCTGCGCACATTGTTGAGTGGTGAGAGCGCTACACAAGACGCGGTGCGGGCCGCCGTTGCCTCTGCCCTCACCACCATTATGGGACGCATTCAAGAAGTATTTACACAAAATGCAGGGGACACGCAGGAGTGGACGTCACAGGTGCACGAGTTGATTCGGCACGAGGTGCGTTCCTCCTTTGCGGTCTCAGCGGGCAGCGAAGCTCAGGCCGAGCGTGAGGCACACACTCGTCACTTCGAGGACCTGCTAGAGTTTTGGCGAGAGGCAGAACAGCAGGAGCAACAACGCATAGCGCAGATAGATGAGACTTTGCTCGCAGACGCACAGTCGATGGCACAGGAGGACATGGAGCGTCTACACCGCGAGGAGCTTGCGATGGAGGAGGTATACGTGACCTCGCGTGAGGCATGGGCTGCTGTGCATGAGCGCACGCTCAAGGCTGAGCTAGACACGTCTCTGCAGCGGCGCCAGGTCGAGCTGGAGGAGCAGCGCGCTGCGCGGCATGAGCTGCACGTGGCGCGGGTCAAGGAGATTGAAGAGCGTCACAAAGCCCAGATGGTGGCTGAGGAGCAACTGCACGCGCGAGAGATGGCGCAGCTGCGAGAACACTTTGCACGAGAGGAGCGGCTGCAGGCAGAGCGACATCGTATTGCCCTAGCTGCACGCGATGATGTTGCCCTTGCAACGAACTCCGTGCAGGAGGTCCTCGCAAGTGTTGAAGGGGTCGTGGCATCACTGAAAGAATATCAAGGTGTTGTGGATAAGGGTCGTGTTGCTCTTGACGCTGATAGAGTTGCGGCGCTGGAGTGTCACGAGAAGGCACTTGGCGAGATTCAGTCTCTTGTTTCTACTCAATGTGTGTCTCTAGACGAAGAACATGCCCATCTCGGTGATACCGTCGCGAGGCTGCAGGTGGTAAGTCAGCAGGTTGGACAGCAGCTGCAGGAGGAGGCGGACTGGCTTGCGCAGCAAGAGGCCCAGTACGAGCGGAGCCGCGAGACGTGGGAGCGGGAGTACCGAGCATGGCGGGCCTTGTCCCAGCGCGAGCAGCAAGCCGCCCGTGATCGCTTTCACGCCGCTCTTGCTTCATTGCAAGGCAGTCTAGCACTGTTGGATAAGGAGGAGCGGGATATGAGGGTAGAGGCTAGTGCGATAAGTGGAGCCTTCGCTGATATCACCAGTGCCACAACGAAGGAGATTGCCTCTCTGCAGAGCAAGGATGAGGTGCTGGAAGCCCGCTCAACAGCGATGCAGAAGGTGCTGAAGGACATGGAGGAGGCTAGCAAGCAGACGACGCAGCGCTGGCGAGCGCTACAACTGGAGCGCAGTCAGCTTGCCCAAGCCCGTGAGGAACTTCGTAGTGACGCTAGCAAGCTGCAGAATATGATGCAGGCGCTGAAGCTCGTGCGAACTCAAATGGAGGGGATGCGAACGCAGACGGCCGTTGCGACAGAGCGAGGACGTGCACTTGCGCAGCAACTTGACCGCCTGAAGGCATCAGATGGCACGGGCTTTACGCAGCAACAACACCAGGAGCAGTATGTGAAGGCGATGATGGCGGCCGCAGCTGCGATGAGCGACAAGACTGACCACACTCGTGCCGCTCCACGTGATCAGTCAAGGAGAGAGCTGGGAGCCAGTGGTGAGGCGAGTCGGCAGGCGAAGCGAGGTCCGCGCGCTATGAAGCACACCGATCGGCTGCCTTTGAAAGTCTTAGGGGAGCTGCAGGAGCAGCTACGCAGCTTTGATGCTGGGCTTCACAGCCTTGGAGTTTCGCAAGCCCCGTTATCTCGTTTGGACACGGGTCTTCGGCAGCAGAAACGCCAGCGTGTTGTGGGCAAAGCAAATACTTATCTGAAGACCGGAATAGCAAGTGGAGAGGCCGGCGACGCGTCGCTTTCCCCAACCGCTGCTGCTCCGGCAGCTCACAGTCAGCAGCCGATTCAGGGCGAGCGTATGCGTAGCCGACACAGTTCTCCGACTGCGTTGGCAGACCAAGGGCGAGGCACAACAACTGCCACACACACTCCAGTGCAGCGACCGCGCTATGCAGATCCTTCGCCTCAATTTTTCTCATCTCAGACTAGGACAGACACCTCTGTATCACAAATGGGTGAGTGGTCTCCTTCAGGGAATACATTTACCAACCTTGTACACTTCTCAGATAATGACACCACCACATAAATGATACGAAGATGGAGTAGTGCTTTGCCGTTCTGCAATGGACACGATTTTCTACACAATCACATTTTTTTTTTTTTGGCTCCTATATCACATAGGAAAAGCAAGGCACATCTATCCCCTTCATACGTCAAGCAAGAGACTTTTCCTTGTATACACATTACGATAGAAAGAAACCCGATTGCTACAATCAACATTCATAGAACCGAGATGCTCATTTCAAGAGCCGTAGATGTATTTTATCTCAGAGAGAGAGAGAGAGAGAGAGATCGACTCATATTTATTTTCAAACTCTGCTTAGAAATATTCCCACTATTTTAAACAAAAACGTTTGCTGGACATGACAAAAGAATAACTCCCATCAGCAATGCACATTTCGGCTGCACTATTCAGTGTATATGAACAACATGCATAAACGCAATACACTAAACAACGGGAACACTGAATTCTCTACTCCCGTCATCTACCATTCACTCCTCCCATTTCTTCATATCCACTTCCTTCTTTATCCACCATAAACCCTACCCATTACCTCCAAACAATGCACACAAACAAATACAAAAACACCACTATCCCTAATATCAAGATAGCATCCAGTTACTAACTTCCTCCCTTCACAACATCATTCATATACATCTCCGAGTTCGTAGGTA
Source organism: Sergeia podlipaevii (assembly GCA_030849805.1). NCBI lineage: Eukaryota > Euglenozoa > Kinetoplastea > Trypanosomatida > Trypanosomatidae > Sergeia > Sergeia podlipaevii. The sequence goes on along the minus strand of JASANZ010001901.1, from coordinate 165 downwards.
ATGTGCATCGCATCCACATCGATGCGACATGTATAGCTCACTCAAGATCCTGCTTAGCAATAAGATGACGATAACACAAGACCATCACCTTGGAGCTTTTCAACGCGCGAGTATCTGATGCATAAAAATGATTTCAGGTTTTACACCTATCAGGAGCTCTGACTG